>KE505192.1:56657-70462 GCA_000441515.1 Elaeis oleifera | reverse complement strand
AAATTTTAATATCAAAGCATATATATCGATATGGAGGTATATATTTTGATATACTACTTCAATTCTCAAATAGATTTTTTCTACATATTTCATTCGATGATACGGATCTATAGATACTCTCGATCCATTGATTGGATAGTTAGATTAAATTTTTATCTCCTAGATCTATTCTCAGACTCAAGCCTAAATATATGAAGCTTCTAAATATAAAATTTAAATAAATAAAGAAAGTTATTAATAGACTTACCTGCTATGATGGCTGTGACAACGAGTCCAACTGATCACATAGATACGAGTCTCAGAGAATCTCAACGATCATATCTTGGATGACATCTCAGAAGCTCTGAGATCGCTGGCTCTAAAGCCTCTGCACGACCTCCTCCATATGTACATTACCCTATGTCGGGTCATCGAGGTCTGAGAGTAGGACGTCAAAAAGTATCGAACTGCTAAAGGATCGAAGCTATAAATCCTATGATCCGACTCCTACTCACCCTTCCAGTGGCCCTAAGCCATCCCTCAAAGTTGAGGGGCTGAGAGGATGGGTCTCATCATGCCACGATACGAGATACTCCACATAATTCATATATACAGTTTAAAATTTATTAATCCATACATATCAGTAAATATAAAATTTAATAAATAATATTTTAAGTTATTAATGTGATCTATCGACATCTAGGATCTAAGTAATCACCAGTCCTCCGAGACTGATGTGTAGCCTCCTACATCTACAGCTGCCTTGGTGCATGACTCAGTTACCATATCTATAATAAATCAATAATTAAATTAAATTAATTAAAATATATGTATGATCCATTCAATATGAAATTAATTTAAGTATAGAGTTTTTACTAATCTATCGGCCACAACATGTGTGCCAACAAAACCACCGGTGTGCTTGATCGGATCCTACTGGGTGGTCCGATTCTACTGTACCCTCTACTACCTATCAGAGTACTCCTCAGTGCTCCATAGATCACTGAGGGCCTCCCATATGTTCGTCCGCATCTAGTGATCTGTGTAAGATTTTTAATCCGATGGTGACTCGAACTAAAATTCTCTATGACAAACTGCCTGAGATTGTACAGCCCATCTCAGAGCCTATGTGTGGCCACCTCCTCGATAGTTCACTGGCCAACCTCCTCATCCTGAGGAGTCTCAAATCGGTAGTACTCCTTCAAGTAGAAACAAGCGTGTATTAATAAATAGAATATAAACCTACTACAAATGTAAAAGTTAAATAATTTTGACTTACCAGAAATATCTCTGAGACTGCATCACGAGCCCCCCACAGCCAACTAGAGAACTCGTTCATCGGCCCCAACATCAATCATCAGATGATGCTAAAACGACACGAGGCACCTCAGGCTCTCTAAATGTGTTGCAAAATTAATTTTGATCAATAAATGTTAGACTCTAAAATGGTTAAATTTTAAACATATTCACTGAAGATATAGTACTTATGAGTGGCTCTAAATGTAGATGAGCTCTCTATCCTCCGATCGAGTCAAAGATACCATGAGCTAGGCAGGTCCTCTACCACACTGCTGACTCTGAGAGTCGGGTGCTGCTTCACATGACTGTGGGGTCACTAGTGACCCCACATCGTCCGAACTTGAGAGTATCAAGATATCATAAAGAATATTATATTAGATAATAAATGATAAAATAATCTTAAAGAGAATATCTAAAGTATTAGAGTTTATCACATAGTATGTGTAGTACAGAATCATGTGAGCTGGCTGCATGAGAGCTCTCTCCTCAGCTATGACAGCTCCGACTTCTGGAAGATATGATCTATAATCTATAAAATAAAATAAATAGATTATAATTAATGATATAAATTATAATATGATAATACAAGATTTAAAATGATGTAAGATAAGTATTTAAAATGATTCAAGACAATGCAAGAAATAAAATGATACCAAAAGATCAAGAGAATGAGGGCAGTCGAAGTGCCCGATCCTTCTCTATCTTATTCCTTCTGAAACTATCCCGCTGCTTTCAAAAAAGATGATGCTCGAAGAGAAATTGACGATAACAATCGAATGAGTAGAGCTTACGACCATGCTCAAATTGAAATGATTTTATATCTTTCATGCAATAGAGATATGCTAGCTTCTCATGAGTGCTCCATCCCGACAACATCCCATAAGCAAAAATTCATTAATGGTCCACATCAATGCAGTTTCATTATAAAATTTTGCTTCTTCGATGCATCAAATGTACATGTGCCATCAAACCATAAAATTTAGCTCATCAACAAAAACCTTAGATATACATCAATGCTTCTACCAGGGTGTCATGGTCCAAGAATGACTAATGTAAGAAGATATTATGTTCTTTCATACACATCTCAGGTGGCAGATTATATGGAGTAATAAGACTTGTCAACATAAATGCGGAGCCACTGCATGATTGAATGGTGTAGATCCATCTGTAGATAGATCCAGTCAGACATTACATGATTCCTAAGCAATAAAGGATGGCAAGCATCAAATTTTTTCATACCTCACTGTCCGATGGATGACTCATCATATCGATATGATTGCAGATCCCTTCTTTGTGCCATCTCATCTGCTCGATAGTACTCTTGGAGAAGTAGATCCTCTGAAGCCTAGGAGTGAGGGAAAGGTATCGAAGAATCTTTTATGGTATATCCTTCTGATTTCTATCCTCTTGCCTTAGCTTAAATCAGCTTTTACCGCATACATCATATGAGCTCTTCAGTTAGTCCTCCTTGTAGAAAAGTATGCAATTATTATGGTATGCATCTATCTTCTCGTATCCCATGCCTAATCCTTTCACTATTTCTTTGAAGCATAGAAGCTCCCAACAAATTTTCATCCTTCGATAGCATCTTTTTATTATTGCTACCATCCTATCATAATAATTGACCGTCATATTAAACTCGGTCTTCAAGTTCAACATCTCTGACACAGCTGGTAATACAGTGTGTGTTTCATATTCCGACTACAATGGTTTATTAGCATCTTTCAGCATACGATAAAAATCACTACTACTATCTTTTGGATCATCCTTAATATCTCAATCAAATTCAAAACCAACCGCATCCATAACCATGTCTACCATTCTATCTGTGTCTCTATCCTATTGACTTCTAACCCTTGCACTTGTCTCCCACACTTCTCTATACAGGTACCAATGTTTGTAGTTTGGCATAAATCCACACCTATATAAATGGATAATTATTGTATTCTTATCAAGTATTTTCTATTGATACATCTCTTATAAGGATAATGAGCCCATCTTTGAACTAAGAGTACCGCATTCTCAAAAGCATAATTGCAGAAGTCTTGACATCCTCCTTATATTCAGCAGAAATCATCCCATCGACTACTCGATGGTCCATCCAACTATGGTCTATGACACACCATCTAAAGATTCTGCATATAAAATATAAGATAAAATACTTATCAATTATTTTATCATTTAAAATGGCTTATATAATAAATACAACCTATCATCAACTAATAGGTATAGAAGATTCTATCCCATTCAAAAATTATATTAATTTTATAGGTCAATTATAGTAATCAAACGATATGCAATAGAGGTTAAAAAAATTTCGATAGTATTTCTCCTTAGTTCTCCCTACACGATTGAAGATGTTTGAGGAGAACTAAGAAAATACTATCTAAATTTTTTCAAACTCTCAACATACTATTTGATTACTGTAATTATCTATAGAACTAATTATAATTTTAAACAATCTAAACTAGACAATCAATTGACCAATATACATAATTCTCCTATCTATACAAAAATATATAAATATATGGATGCCATAGAATATATATATTAATCAAAAAATGGGTCTATGGTTCTATGCAATGCAAAATTTTTAAAACAAATGACTAAGTAGGAAAAAAAATAAAAAGCGAAGCAAAACAAAAGCAAAAAGAGACTCAGAAGATGCAATATCTATTCTAATAAGGATCATTAATTAAAAATCAGGCATCCAAAAACTTCATCATAGTTAGGGCTGGAACTGGCCCTACCCCTACTCGAGCCTGATCCAAAAATTCTTTTC
Organism: Elaeis oleifera; assembly: GCA_000441515.1. Classification (NCBI taxonomy): domain Eukaryota; kingdom Viridiplantae; phylum Streptophyta; class Magnoliopsida; order Arecales; family Arecaceae; genus Elaeis; species Elaeis oleifera. The sequence goes on along the minus strand of KE505192.1, from coordinate 66,402 downwards.
AGACTTCGGGTCGAGCTTAGACCTAATGATTTAGGAAAACTAGGCCTAGACCCAGCTCGGCCTTAACCCGAGTTTGAGCTCGGCCTAAATCCATTTGGGCGGCCCGAACCATGAGGTGGCCGCCAAGTAAGAAGGCTACAAACTAGGAGTAGAAATTTAAAAAAATAAATAAAATTTAAAAAAGTACTTAAATTAGAGACTAACAAAGTAAATAAGAAATGAGGAAAATAAAAGACTCAGATCTGCCATTAAAAAATAAGGCATTGCAAGTTTCTCTGCTCCTTTAACCATGAGGTGGTTGCAAGCGGTTGCCTGCGATGTAATGGACCATCCAAGCTTGTCCTGCAACTACAATAATAAGAATAGAAATGCATCACCTCCATCTCTCTCTAGACTCTTTAGGTGCATCTCGCACAGGTAGTCATCATAGCCTTTTTATGAATAAGCATTGCTGGTTTTAGGTTGGATGCGGACCGACAGTATTAGGCCCACTCTTGGGTTAGGCTCAGGCTTGGTCTAGGTCGGACCAAAGATATACTCGAGCCCAACCCAAAATTTAAATGAATCCTATAATTAGGCCCAAGCCAGGCCTAAACTATTTCAAGCCTAGTCCGAAGCCCGACCGATCGGAAGCCCATCGGGCCAACCAGACCCAATTCCAGCCCTAATCATAGTTAAATAAAATACTTAATTAATTAATTTAATTAATAATTAATTTATTAATTAATTATATAGTTAAAATTAATTAATATATTAAAATAAAAAAAATTAGCGATGGCTTTGCCACCGTTGCCGTCGTCGTTGCTAATACTCACCAAAAGAATGGGTACGCAAGTGTAGGAATGCCGAAAGTGTAGGAACGATAGTGCGGGGGCAGTGGATCCGACAGGAGGAGAGCGGATCCGATAATGAGGGTGATGGATCCTGCAAGGGGGTGGAAGATCCGATGCAGAGAGAGCAGATCCAATTGGGAGCGACGGATCCAATAAGGGAGGCAGTGCTGCAACATGGATGCGGCACTACGGCATGGAGACAGTGCTGCACAACAAGAGAAGAAGGGGAGGAGGAGGTGGGAAAGGAAGTGGGAGGAAGAACAGGAGGAAGGCTAGTCGGGGCTCGGGAAGGTGTCCGGAGGATCGGGGAAGCTGAATCCAGTGATGTGGAGGGAGAAAATAGGGAGACGGTCGGAGGCTCGAGGAGGCGGCTGGGGGAGACGGGTCGAGGGCTCGAGGAGGTGGCCGGAGGCTTAAGGAAGCCGAATCTAGCAGCACGGTATGGGAAAATGGGGACTAGAGACAGGTTAAAGAGGGAGGCAGTGGGGGAGAAGGGGAGGTGGTGGGGATCCAATCTGGCAAGGGGAGGGCGGAGAAGGAAAGGGAGGTCGGATGGCAGGACACTGGCTCTGAGAGATGGTTGAGAAGAAGGGGAGCTCGGGGATGCGGGCTTCGAGAAGAAAGGAGAGGTCGGGCAGCACGAGGTTGGGGGTTCCAATGGTGTGGCATGACCTGGGATTGGAAGAGGTGGGTTTGGTTAGTCATCGATGGGAGGGGATTTAGCACAGGGAAGCCAAAAAATGAGGTGAGGGGGTGGTTAATCGATGGGGCTATTAGTGATGGTTAAAGTCGTCGCTAATAAATATTAGCGACAGCCTTTGCTGTCGCTAATAAGTATTAGCAATAGTCATATTTCCATCGCTAATAAGCTTAATAATTTTTTTTATGACGGCTTATCTTTTGGTCATCATTAGTGGTCAGTAAAAATTGTTATTAGCGATAATAATGTCACCGTCGATAATAGCCAGTGCTAAAAGTCATTTTTCTTGTAGTAACAATCATCACTAATTAGGTGAATTTCAATAATAAATGAATAAGTAGTGGATAGATCTCACCAATTATGGATGCTAGAATACTTTATGGAGAAAATTTTCAAAGATCGAAACCATTTAATCTATAGCTCTCGTATCGGAACAATATATTGAAATTTCAACAAAATTGGAATAATATCAACCTCCAATCATCTGACGAAATAACACCAAAATCATTTTTTCTTCTTCTTCCCCATGCTTCTTTCACACAATCTCTGTTACCGCACAAAGGTATGCATGAGTTTTAATAACCAAAACAGCCATGTCTCTATCCTTTCTTATTTATTTCAAAAAATTATGAGTCCCATGTAAGAAGAGACTACACCAATAAATCTCCTTCTTCTGACTCATGTGAGTGGTTCCATTAAACCCACTTTCTCTCTACAAGCGATAAACGTTTCTATAGGTAAGGTTTTAGTCATTATATCTGATCCATTATCATCATTATAGATTTTCTTAAGATAAAGAAACTTCATCTCCAAAGCATCTCGGGCATAATAATATCTCATACCAATATGCTTGGATCTCGAATAAAATATTGGATTCTTTAAAACATGGATGGCACATTGACCATTATAATTAACTATATACTTCTTTTGTTCTAAACCCAATTCTTGTAGAAAATTTTTCATCCATAATGTTCTTCACAAGCTTCTATAACTATAATATACTGGGGCTCTATAGCTGACAAAGCAACATATTTTTGTAACTTAGATTGTGATGATATTGCTCCCTTGAAAGTTCATTACGTATCACCAACCATATCACCAATTATGTCTGTATCTGTGTGCCCATCTAATATAGGTTTGCCATTACCAAAATACAAATAGACTCTAGAAGTATCTCTGAGATACCTATCTATTTAACAACTACCGAATGTACTTATTAAGATTAGAGAACACCAACTACATGAGCAATATCTAGTCTTGTGCAGACCATGGTATACATCAAATTACTAGTTGCATATGTATAAGAATGTTCTTCATTTCTTCTTTATTTTGTCGTTGTAGGATATTACTTAGTACTTAACTTGAAGTGACCCACAAGTGGAGAGCAAATAGGTTTGGATTTACTCATGTTGAACCTTTCTAGTACAGTTTCAATATATCCCTCTGACTCATAGGCACAACCCACTACTAACATGCACGACTAACAGCCTTAGTTCATAGGTTAGTAGGTAGATTCTAGCAGCTTGTCAAATTATGGCCCCATTGGCCCTAACAGCCTACCAATTTCTAGCATGCCAACCTATGACTTTATCTCTGTATAGAGATAAAAAGGAGACTCTTAGGGAAGGCTCAACTCTAGAGCTAATACTCCACCTTTGCTCTCCTCTTTTCTCCCTCAACTATCTCCTAAATTCTGGCTGACTTAAGTATTGGAGAGTCCCCACCAAAACACTCCGATAAGTGAACTTTCTTTGCAAGTTCTCTGACTATCACAAGCGACCCTTGTCCATTAAGGCTCCTAATCAATCTCCAAACATATGGCCACCAGGGTTTAGCAGCAACAAATTTGCATGCTAGGTAGGGGAAGAAATCAACTCTGAAGGAGGAAATGGTGAGGACGAGAGTGCAAAATGCTTCAACTAATTCTATTTGGTGCTCTTCATGGTGAGACAAGTGACTAGTTTCACAAGCTGAACCTGGTTCTTCCCATCCTATAGTAGTGACAGATCAGCAGCAATTCGCTAACCTACTACAACAAATGCAAACTCTTATGACCATCACCAAGATCCCCCGATAGGCAGTGTTGGGGCAACAACAATAGCCTCAGGAGGAAGGTCCACAAGTTACTCTTTTCTAACACAACTAATGATCTTAGCCTACTTGACAGTCTCATCACCCAGCTCCCCTAACCCGACAAACTTTCCTTCATCACCAAAGCTCAAAATGATAGAAATGGAGCCATTCTCCATCCAGATCGTCTGATGAAGACTCAACCTGGGGATACTCTCAACACCATAGTGATTCCCATGGACTGGACAACTATGATCGAAAGCTTCAAGAGCTTGATAGATGATATGCTGGTAAAGAGCATCAAGGTTGATCAGCATATAGATGACATAGAGGAGGTGTTCAACATGCTAAGGTGGCAACGAATAAAGCTGAACCTGAGTAAATGTACCTTCAACATTACTTCGGATAAATTCCTTGGCTTTATGGTTACTATATGAGAATTGAGGCCAATTTGGAGAAAATACAGATGATTCTTGACATGAACCATCTAACCTCGAAGAAAGAAGTCCAACATTTGATCAGACATATTGCGGCTTTTAGCTGATTTGTTTTGAGATCGATGAAAGATGCCTCTCCTTCTACAAAATTCTTCGACATATGAAATATTTTATCTAGTTGGATGAATACTGAGAAGCCTTTGAAGAGTTGAAGAGGTATCCGAACGCACCTCTATTGCTATCAAAGCCTCAGGTAGGAGAAACTTTATATATGTATCTTGCTACCTCGGTAGAGGTACTTAGTTCAATCTTAGTCCAAGAAGATGAAATGGGAGTGCAAATGCCAAACTATATGCAAGCAAAATTCTATATGATGCCGAGATGAGGTATTGTCAAGCAGAAAAAATGGTTTATATATTTATTATCTCGGTACAATGACTAAAGCGATATTTTCAAGCTCATTCAATTATAGTCTTGACCGACCAACCACTAAGAGCTCTGTTACAATGATTCGATACCTCAAGGAGAATGGCAAAGTGGGCAATTAAACTTAGCAAACTCGATATTTCCTATTACCCCTGATCGTCAATGGAAGCTCAGATTTAGGCTGACTTCATCGTTGAATGCACCATCCCTGAGGATAGAACAACTACGAATGGATCTAATGAGCAAACCCTTGAGCCTACCTGGATTCTATGTGTGGATGGTGTATCTAATTCTCAAGGGAGTGGAGTGGGGCTTATCTTAACTAATTCGAAGGGAGTGGTCAGTAAGTTTGCCCTTTGGTTTGCCTTTGATGCTTTTAATAATCAAGCCGAGTATGAAGCCTTACTAGTCTAAAGATGGCCAAAGAGCTTAGGGTAAAAGGTTGAAAGCCTTCATCGACTCGCACTTGGTGGCTGGACATGTGTAGGGTTAATACACACCCCCGGATCCTACTATGTCAAGGAGAAAAAGCTATAAGTTTTGAAATCGATCTTCGACTACTTTGAAATTGCTCATATTCTGAGATCGGAGAATGCTTAGACAAAGGTCCTATCCCATCTTGTCACCTCAGGATCTGATGGGCTCAGAAAAGTGAACATAAAGCATCTCGAGAAATCGAGCATCAACAATATGGAGGAGGTTCTATCAGTCGAACAAGTGCTAAGCTAGATCGATCCTGTCATTGAGTACTTAGCAAATAGAGTTCTTCCTGATAACCCTTCAAAAGCATGATAGTTGAGATGAATGGCATCTTGGTATGTGCACTTGGAGAAAAAATTGTATAAAAGGTCATTTTGTTTACCTCTGCTTCAGTGCCTTCGGTCCTCCGAGGCCTATTATGTTGAAGAAAAAATTTGTCCGATCTAATTAGATCGCTAGGGTTCATCTGAAATATTTTTATAACAAGCTAATATAAATTTTATCTTTACCCGATATGTAGTGGAACAGAAATCAAAATTCCTAAGAAAACTCAAATCTGATGCCTCACGAGGTCTGAATGCATAGACCCTTTACTTTGTGTGCACACCAAGCTCCACAGGAAAGAGGGATAAAGCCTCAAGATGTTGCACCTTCTCAAGGCAGCAAAGGGAAGGAAGGAGAAGAGATCCCATGCCTAGGGATCTTCTTGGAAGAGACCTTCACCCTAAGAAATAGGCACCAAAAATTCTCCACGCCTAGAAAGAAAGGATGCCTCCTTTCTTTGTGTCGCACACACCTCTTTCTCACCATGTTAAGTTTCTTTGTCGCACAAAATTATGACTTAATCATTGATGAATAAAGGTGCTCCCTTTTTATAGTTGAGGTGTCTTAAATCTGATCAAAATCCTAAGTTGGTTAGGTGTCCTAACCTTATCTAATTAAGAGAACCAAAAGAGAAAGGATGCCTCACATATCTCATGGAACAAACTTCACATGCGCTCCCATATGGGTGGAATTTTTAGTGCTCCTCCTCTTCTTTGGTCACCCATTTTATAAGAGAGAGTCCTAGAGTTTTGGGACTCTTTGGTTCTAAACCAAATGGACTCAAATTTGATCCGATTCGAATCTGATTCAAACCTAATTCGAACCAAATTTGAAGAGCCTGTCAATTCTAATCTAATTAGAATTCTTGTCCAAGTCTAACTTGAAGTTTACATCTAATTCAAATCTAATTAAATCAAATCAAATTAAAATTAATTAGTCTTTGAATTGAATCTCTCATAAATTTTTGGATCATTGATCAGATCAGTATCATCCTCAGAATCTTGAACTACATGTCCAGTGCTAGCTAGACATTGTCAACTCTTTAATCCTGTATGATTCCGAACTTAATTCTCAATTAAGCTAATCTATTGTTCAAACAAGTCACATGCTTTCAAATTGAATGCATAGACTTAGATCAATTCTTCCTATATTGTCTGACTTTGTGCATGACTCCATAAGTTTGAATACTAAATCGGTAGCACAGGAACAATTTTCTGTACTAATTGAAGTTATCATTTAGCAATAGTTTCTGACATCCGAATAGATCGAATATTTACAAGATAATATTCAAGAACCTACACATATGGTTATCGCATAATTCATCCTTTTGATCTCGAATGCTCGAGGATGACCTAGGATTTAACTGTCAATCCTGGATGAGTCATCCATATTGTATTTCAACTTTTCAAATCTATCACATAGATTATTCAGACCCAAAATTTATTAAATTAAAATATAGTGATGCATTAACTCCTGTAATCCAGAGAGATCAATCCCATCTTGATCCACGTATAGGCTTTGCAAGTACGTAATTATACTCAATAGCCTTTCGTCACTATATTAGAAATGTAGATAGTCCGGCATCAAACCACAGTGAGTTGCTTGCAAGTCACTATAATGATCTCAAGTCTCAAAGATATTTATGTCTATATATTTCGTGAGCTACTCTTGACAGCAGAGTGCTCCGCAAGTGAGTCACTTGTTCAGTGACAATGTACTCCTACATCTCACCTATATGCCATATCAGTACATTCATATTTTTTGATTAAGAGGACAACCAATCTATATGGTACACAACGACCTACACTCGATGAACGTCATTATCCTTTAATGATGTATCATTTGGTCGCGAACATATTTAAGAACTATTCGATAAATCCTCCTTTATTGATTGTCATATAGTTCTAAGAACTTCATCACAATACAAGAGTTCTAATAAGAAAGATGTACACTTTGTGATGAAAAATATCAAATATTTTTATTATTTTATAATTTATATATAATTATAAAGCGTACAATCATCCAAATGATTGACTTTAAGATATATTTTCTAACAACTCTCACTTAAACTAAAGCTAATTGGTACAGTATCTAATACCCATCTTCTATTTATGTTCGTTGAACTCTTTGATTTCGAGGGCTTTAGTAAATGGGTTAGCCAAGTTCTCTTTTCATCGATCTTTTGAAGGTTGATGTCACCTCGATCTACGATCTTCCAGACTAGATGGTAGCGATGCAGAATATATTTGGTGTGCTGATAGGACTTTGATTCTTTCACTTAAGCTATGGCTGTAGTGCTGTCGCAGTGCAGCAGAACAGAACCATCAAGGAGGTGCCACTTCAAGCTTACTGATAAACTTTCATAACCAGACAGCTTCTTTATAGCATCAGATGTCATGATATATTCCATCTTGCAAGTTGAGTCAGCTATGGTGTACTGCTTAAAATTTTTTCGACAGATCGCTCCTCCATTCAGGATAAACACATAATCCGATATGCCCTTGCTGTCATCATGATCTGACTGAAAGTTAGAATCAGTATATCCCATAAATTTTAAGTCAATATCTCCATAAATAAGCTATTGGTTTTAGTATTTCTCAAATACTTAAGTATTGTCTTTACAACCTCCCAATGGTTCTCATCCAGATCAAACCAATACCTACTCACTATCCATAGTGAGTATAACATATCTGGCCTCGTATATGTAATGATGTATATAATAGATCCCACTATCGAAGCATATAAAATTCTACTCATATATTCTCTCTCTTAAGAGATTGTTGGATAATCCTTGTTAGATAAAGTAATTCCATGACTTATCAGAAGTTAGCCTTTCTTGAAATTTTTCACGCTGAACTGCTTTAGCACGATATCTATGTACGTGGATTGGGACAATCCAAGCAGTCTCTTAGATCTATCCCAGATCTTCATCTCTAGGATGTAGGATGCTTCGCCCAAATGCTTCATGGAGAACTGTGAAGATAGCCAAAGCTTTGTACTTTGTAAAATAAGAACATCATTTTTCATTAATAGTATGTCATCCACATACAGTACAAGGAAGATGACTACAGAACCATTATCCCATTTATAAATGCATGGTTTTTTCCATTCCTAATGAAGCTATACATTCTGATCACTTTATCAAAACGCATATTCTAACTTTGAGATACTTGCTTCAATCCATAAATAAATTTCTGAAGCTTGCACACCTTTGATTTATCTGTGGATGTAAATCCTTTAGGTTGTATCATATACATCACTTCTTTCAGCTCTCCATTAAAAAAATAATTTTGACATCCATTTGCCAGATCTCATAATCAAAATATGACGCTATCGCAAGCATAATTTGGATGGGCTTGAGCATTGTAATAGAAAAAAATGTCTCATCATATTCAAGACCATAATGTTGAAGATATCTCTTGGCAACCAATAGACTTTATAGATCTCCACCTTTCCATCTACATCTTTTTTTTAAATATCTATTTACACCCTATGGATTTAATCCCTTCAGGTAGATCAACAATAAGTGTTCATACACTATTGATCTCCATGGACTCTATCTCAGATTTTATGACCTCAAGCTATTTCTCGAAGTTGGACCTTTGCATGGCATCCATGTAGGTAATCGGATCCTTGTCGTTCTCATCGAGTTCAACAGGATCACCATCCTAAACTAAGAAACTATAGTATTTGTCTGGCTGATGTGGTACTCTATCGGATCTCCTTAAAGATACCTCAACAACGGGCTCTAGATTTGATCTTATCAAATTCGATTCTATATTTCTACTTGTTTGTGTCATTTCTTCTACCTATCGAATTTTATCAAGTTCAACCTTAGAGGCATCAGTTCCTTCACTAAAGAATTTTTTTTAAAAAAACTTGCTTTATTGCTGACGAACAATTTTTGTTCTTTAGTAAGATAGAATAATATCCTTTAATTCTTTGGATACCCAACAAAATAACACTTATAAGATCGAGGTCCAAGTTTATCAGTCTGCAAATGCTTGATATGAGTCAGACAGCCCCAAACCTTAGGGTAAGAAAGTATCGACCTACGCCCAATCCATATCTCATATGGTATTTTCGTGACTGATTTGCTCAGAACCCTATTTAGAACATGACAAGCAGTCTGAAGAGCATAATCCCAAAAAGAGATCGATAGATTCGCTAACCCCATCATGGATCGAACCATGTCTAACAGAGTTCGATTCCTCCTTTTTGATATCCCATTATACTGAAGGAACCAGATCTAGGGTTTCAGGGTTAGATCTTGAAACTTTTTCAAGATCATGCAGCGGAAGACTAAAATAAATCAAAATTTATTTTTAAAACCAGAGAATCCCTAAATCTAAGATTCTATTACATGATTATTACATAGATTAAATCAAAATTAAAATATATATAAAGCATGAACTACATGTTGATCATATCAACATGTTTCTATACTACATCTAATGTATGTATTAAACAATAAA
>KE505192.1:17518-51758 GCA_000441515.1 Elaeis oleifera | reverse complement strand
CACATTTCCCAACATATACTCCATTGTGAGAGAATCTCATTATCTTTTACATATATCAAAAACTTATTGAAAAAGTATTCACCTCCTCGATCTGATCGAAAATTTTAATACTCTTCTCAATTTATTTTTCTACCTCATTACGGAATCGTTTGAATATTTTAAATGATTCAGACTTGTGCTTCATAAGGTAGATATACCCATACCTCGATAGATTGTCAGTGAATGTAATAAAGTAGTAATACCCTCCTCGGACACCTATATTCATAGGTCTACATATATCACTATGTACTAGACCTAGAACATTACTAGCTCATTCATCCTTTTCAGTAAAGGGTGACTTGGTCATCTTTTCAAAAAGACAAGACTCACAGATCAACAATGATTTACAATCATTGATGTCTAGGATTCCCTCTTTAGTTAACATGTTTATCCTATTCTTATTTATATGATCGAGCCTATAATGCCACAGGTAGGCATCCATGACATAGTCCATTCTAGGGCATTTGTTCCATGTGTACATTATACTAATAGGCTATGATAAAATATAAATACTATATTTCAATTGTCCACACATAACCGTGACACCATTCATAATGATATCACAGAAATATTCCTTTATTGAGAAACTATAACCGTTTTTGGCCAAAAGGTCTATAGAGATTACATTCATAAGAAAAGATGGACAATAATGACAATCATCTAAAATAATGACATTTGAATTGAGAGCAAGCTGACTTTTTCTATAGCTAAAACTGGAACAGCTCTTCTATCTCCAATATTCAGGAATTGTTCATTCTTCTCAAATTTTCTACTAACCTAAAGTCTCAACAAAAATTACAGATATGAATTGAACTTTTGGTATCCAATAGCTAGGTAGTAGTATCACAGACAGAAAATTATAAGGTGTTATCATATAAGTATCCTATCCTGCAAGCATTGCTGATTTCTCTTCTTAGGCCTATTTAAATCAAAGGATGCTAGGCATAGAGGATAATTCCTCATCCAGTGCCCCAGCTTCTTGCAAAGAAGCATTCTGTCTGACTCTGGTTTGCTTTAGACTAGTTAGTTTGATTGGACTTAGAAGCCCTAGCATGATACCTCTGCACCATCCTTTCTTTTTTTCTCAAGGATCAATGCCATGTTGAGGACAAATCCTCAAATGTGCCAAAGGACTAGTTCAACCTTTGAAGGATTTCATTTGGCTGAGCATTGATGAATTTATAATTAAATTTATCAATATTAGCAGCCCTCAATATGCAATGTACTATCGTACAGTCATTGAGCCACTTCTGATAAGTGTCTCTAACCATCGCATCTGCATTGCAAGCTGGTACTTCAGGTGCTGGATCCATAATCACATATAGAATTCTCTCATGCTCTAGAACTATTCTTAACTTTCGGTATCAATTATCGAAATTGGCTCCCATAAACTTGTCACTATCCAACAACGGTGAGCGAAGCGATAAACTACTAGCCATCACTAAAAGAAAACAAAAGATCTATTAATATATAATTTTTAATTCTAAAGACTTGGACTTTAGTCTAAAGATTCTTCCACTATTTTATATGAACTGGTAGCCTCTACCTCCAACTCGAAAAATTATTTAATTCTTCAATGAATATTAGAATCCACACAGACTGCACATAAGTCCGACTTTGGCCGACCAACCCATGCACATCTATGAATAGATTCTTAACCAATAATTCTTTAAACAACTTCTAGTAATTAATTTATCTCAGATTTTTTTCAGTAGGCTTTGGCCTCTACTGAAAATCCTGATGAGGTCCAACCATTAATATGATCATACTCAGTACATCTAACTAACGAATGATTAGATCCAACTTTGGTTGGCCAATCTAACCACCCATCAGAGAGATATGACTGAGTTATCATATTATGAATGATAATTTCAATAGAAGATAAGCACCAGACCTTTGGGCCTCCAATGATTATCAGACTAATAGACCCATTATCATCCAACTTAATAGGAGGCTATGATCTAGTTATCCTCATAACTAACTCATTTTAAGGATCTAATAATTTAGAAGATTTATTTTAACGATTTAAGAAGTAATTGATCGGTGAGTCTTAAATCCTTCCACTAACTTCACCAAGTCATAAAGAGGATTATAGGCAAGCTGGTGCGAGGGCACCGAATTCAGTCGAACTAATTTATTGATTTGAGAATAAAAAAGAGATTAAATGATAAGTCATAAATTCTCTTACTGACTTCATCAAGTCATAAAAGGACTATAAACAAGTCAGATCTAAAGACACTTAAATCAGTCACATTGATTTACTTTAATGGCATGGGTCAACTCGAATTGATCAGTGACCTAATCAAAATATAATCTATCGAATTGATTAGGTAAGTGAGATCAATGGGAGGATTTGCTCGATTTGCCTTAGATAATATCAAAATGGTCAGGTAAGCAGACTGTCAATTAAAATCACCGATCATATTGACAAGCAATATTGCCAAACTTATCTTAGACATCAATTTATCGATTAGTTTCAATTCGATCAACCAAAAGACTCGAACTAATCATTAAGCCACAATCAGGTCCATTTGGTATAGTCAAAATATAGACTTGATTAAGCTACAACTATTGATGTTGATCTTAGAAAAATTCTGATCTTATCTAACTCAACTCTCGATTAGATTTAATTAATTTTTTAATTGATCCATATTTATTTCTAATCCTAGGTCTAACCCAGTTAGAAGACATGATTCGTGCTAACCCATTGTCCATCAATTTATGAGGTATCTTAACATCTTCAATTCTCAAATCTAAATCTTTTCAACTTAATTCTAAATTAAATGTATGAAATGTGTGTTTAGTTTGTAGAACTATTCTACTAGGATTTCAAGTGAAGTATATATCATATGTCATACAATTTTTAGATCTTAAAATCTAATTTTAGATCTTTGTTTAACCATTAAATATGTATCAATTTGATCTAAATTTTATCTATACATCATATGTATCATAGGAAAATTTACATCTCTACATATGACATCATATGCAACATTCAATTCAGATCATAAATAAATTTTATATTAATTATTTATTAAATTATAATTAATTATAAATTATTTTAGATCTAATCTAAATATATTCATGATTAAAATAATTTAAATTTTTTACTATTCTTCTTTATGAGATTTGATCATAGTGGTATCCCTATACGTCATAAGAGAACTCGTCGAATGGATAAGAGAGGGACTCAATCTCTGCTTCCTCTTATGACTGGATGGCTTAGTGATTATCATAATTTGAGTATTAATTTACTAAGATTAAAATTAATTTTAAATTTAATTACATCTATCCATGCAATGAATAAAAATTCAAGCGTACACTTTTTATGAATATGATCATATCATGCATATTATGTATCTAATCTAATTAGATAACACTATCATATGATATTTTAGATCTAAACCTAAATTTATAGGGCATATAAAAGAAATAATTTAGATCTGAAGTCTCATAAAAAATTTTTCAAAACACACATGAACGCATAGAAATAAATTCTTGTTAGACCTGATTTTATATTGTGCAGATTTTTATTTGAAATCAGATCTGAAAATCTATCAAAATATATTCAATTTAGATCTTGATTATAACTAACATCCAATCTAAAATATTTTATTAAAAATTCTATTAAAATTGATTTAAAATAGATATGTAATCCGGTTGTTAGTCCAACAAAAATCTGTATCAAAAAAATTCTGTTATAATAGATTTATAAAAAATTTCAATCAACTATTGATTTGATTCTTGAAATCTTGATCAAAACTAGATTATAAATTTATATTAATAGGTATAAATCAAATTTTGTTATCTACCATAAAACTTTGATCATATATCTTATATAATTATATCAAAAAATTAACTATTCATTATATGTATCAAACCTGGCTCTGATACCAGTTGAAAAAAAATTTGTTCGATCTGATCGGATCGTCAGGGTGCATCTGAAATTTTTTTTTTAACAAGCTAACATAAATTTTATCTTTACTTTATATGTAGTAGAATAGAGATCAAAATCTTTAGAGAAACTCGAATCCGATGCCTCATGAGGTCTGAATACACACTCTCTATTTCATGCGCACATCAAGCTCTGCAGGAAAGAGGGATGAAGCCTTAGGATGTTGCACCTTTTCAAGATAGTAAAGGGAAGGAAGGTGAAGAGATCACATGCCTAGGGATCTTCTTGGAAGAGACCTTCACCCCAAGAAACTAGGTGCCAAAATTCTCCATGCCTATAAAGAAAGGATGCCTCCTTTCTTTATGTCGCACACACCTCTTTCTCACCATGTTAAGTTTCTTTGTCGCACAAAATTATGACTTAATCACTGCTGAATAAAGGTGCTCCCTTTTTATAGTTGAGGTGTCTTAAATCTAATCAAAATCCTAAGTTGGTTAGGTGTCCTAACCTTATCCAATTAGGAGAACCAAGAGAGAAAGGATGCCTCACATATCTCACGGAACAAACTTCACGTGCCCTACCATATAAGGAAGAATTTTTAGCACTCCTCCTCTTCTATGGTCACCCACTTTATAAGAGAGAGTCTCAAGATTTTGGGACTCTTTGGTTCTAAACCAAATGGACTCAAATTTGATCCGATTCGAATATGATTTGAACCTGATTCAATCCAAACTTGAAGAGCTGTCAATCCTAATCTAATTAAGATTCTGGTTCAAGTCTAACTTAAATTTTAATAAAATTTAAGCCTAATTAAATCAAATTAAATCTAAAATTAATTAGTCCTTAAATTTAATCTCTCATAAATCCCTTAGATCATGGATCAGATCAGTATCATCCTCAGAATTAAACCTGAACCACATGTCCAGTGCTAGCTAGACATAGTCAACTCTTTAATTCCGTATGACTCCAAACTTAATTCTTAATTAAGCTAATCTATTGATTCAACCAAGTCACATACTTTCAAATTGAATATATAGACTTAGGTCAATTCTTTCCTATATTGCCTAACTTTGTGCATGATTTCATAGATTCGAACACTAAGCCGGTAGCATAGAAATAACTTTCTGTACTAGTCAAAATTACTATCTAGAAATGGTTTTCTACGTCTGAATAAGTTAAATATTTGTAAGATAATATTCAAGAACCTACATATATGGTTATCGTATAATTCATCTCTTTGTCCTCGAATGCTCGAGGATGATCTAGGATTTAACTATCAACTCTGGATGAGTCATCCATATTATATTTAACCTTTCAAATCTATCACATAGATTATTTGGATCTCATATTTACTAATTAAATACTGTGATGCATTAACTACTATAATCTGGAAGGGACAATCCCATCTTGATCCACGCACAGATTTTGCAAGTACTTGACTGTACCCAGTAGCTTCCATCACTATATTAAAATACAGGTAGTCCAGTACCAAAGCACAGTGAGTTGCTTGTAAGTCACTATGGTGATCTCAGGTCTGAGAAATACTTATGCCCATACGCTTCGCAAGCTACTCTTAACAGTAGAGTTCTCCGTAGATGAGTGACTTGTTTAGTGATGATGTACTCCTATATCTCACCTGTATGCCATACTAGTATCTCCACACTCTTTGGTTAAGAGGATAACCAATCTATATGGCACACAATGATCTACACTCGATGAATGTCATCATCCTTTAATGACGTATCATTTGATTGCGAATATATTTAAGAATTATTCGATAAATCTTATTTATTAATTGTCATATAGTTCTAAGGACTTCATCACAACACAAGAGTTCTAATAAGGAGGATGTACATCTTGTGATAAAAAATATCAAATAATTTTTATTATTTATAATTTATATATAATTATAAAGAGCATAATCATTCAAATGATTGACTTTAGGACATATTTTCTAACAATTATGCCGTCTAAGAAGTATACGAGGGAATCTATGGGAATCATCTAGGATCAGATCGCTAGCCTATAAGGTGCTACAGCACGGATACTATTGGCTTACGATGCAGTAGGATGCAATGGACCTAGTTCGAAAGTGTGACCAATACTAAAGATATGCAAATATCTAAAGGCAACCTGTAAGCCAACTAACCCCGATCATGGCACTATGGCCTTTTGCCTAGTGGGGAGGCAATATTCTCGGTTCATTCCCAAAGCAACTAAACAATGAAAGTTTCTCATTATGGTGATAAACTACTTCACCAAATGGATGGAAGTAGAGCCACTAGCCCAAATAACTAAGAAGGTCACAGATTTCTTGAAAATCGATGATTTGTCAATTTTGAGTTGGCACTTGCCATTGTCATAGATATAATGGACAACAGTTTGACAACCCCAAGTTTAAGAAATTTTATGAAAACTCCACATTACACATAGGTTTGCCTCAATGAGGTATCCATAGTCAAATGGAGATGCCAACGTAACAAACAAGACTATCCTCCAAGGTTTAAAGGCAAGGTCGAATCAGGCTAAAGGACTTTGGGTGAAGGAGTTGTGCAGTGTCTTATGGGCCTGTCGGACCACACCCCAAATCCCGACTGGAGAGATCCCATTGAATCTGGCATTTGAAACTGAACCGATCATTACAGTAGAGATCAGTAGTCCATCTACAAGAGTAGAGTACTACGACGAGCTGAGTAATTTAGGTCAGTGATGTACAAACCTCGATCTGCTTGAAGAAATCCAAGAATGAGCTCGACTAAAATAGTAGCGTATCAACATGGATGGCTCATTATTACAACACATGGGTTAATCCTAAGACTTTTTGCTAAGAAGATCTTGTCCTAAGATGAGCTAAAATTTCTAAACTAATAAAAAATGAAAGTTGTTTTTGAATTGGGAAGGTCCCTATAGAGTTAGAGAGATGCTCAACCGGGAGTGTACAAGCTTGAGAATCTTGGCACCTCTCAAATTCTCTACACCTTGAATGTCAAAAACTTTTGGATGTATTACCAGTAAGTTTTGTTTTAATTACTATATAATAAATATTTTATGCAGCTTTTTTTCAATGAAAATCGAATATGAGAAAAGTTCCCATTTGAACAACAACGGTTTGGCTAATAAGCCATGGCAAGGTATTCGGCAGAAGACCGATCAAGTTGGTCAGCTGATATCAGACCCAAGTATATAATGTAATGGTCAACCGATACCCAACCATAATATTGAAAATAATGGTTGGCTGACATCTGACCAAAATATTGGAGACAATAGTCACAACATCAAAAATAATAGATGGCTGACATCCAACTAAAGAAGTTGGTTAAAATTCAATTGCAAAGAGTTGATGAGTCTAACCTCAATGCTTAAATTCTTATGGATCGACTTTGATATCTACTTGATTGTAAGTTTTCATAACAAGAAAGGCTACTCGAAAAAGAGCTGATCACATGACTTAGAAATAATTCGACTCGATCAAGTAGTTTTGAATAGATAGCAAGTAGTAATGATAATCAAGTTTTCATGACTAAAGGAATTGTTTTACAAGCTTAGGAGGATCCAAAGAACAAAAGAAAAATTAAATACAATTCAAGCCCAAGCCCCAATGGCGGCGACATCTTCAACTTGTGGAAGAGTATCCTCAGAAATCAACTGCCCATCAAGAGATCAAGAGGTGTAGGGTAAAGCTCCCGAACCATGGACTTGCACTCATAAAATTAAGGTCATGAGCCCACAGAGAAGTTTCTATGGCCTTGATCAGAGTTTTGATTCTCTCTACAGCAACATGTCTCTTGACCAGCCTAACCTTCTCCTAAAGCTCCTTCACCACCGACCTCTCCATGTTAATCACATCCTCGAAAGTTGCATAAAGCTTCTTCATCATTGACCTTTCTACTGTGATCATATCTTCAAAATGCATCCTAAGCTCCCTGCCCACCAACTTTTTATCGTAATAGAGTAAGCAACGGAGATTGGACTTTTGGTGACAACTAATATCTTGGTCTTAAGCCGAACTATCTTTTGGATGCCCTCCTTCACTTTTTTAGCCCCTTTCTTTAACTCTTTGGCCACCTCCTCCTAAGTAGCCCTCACCCGAGCATCGACTTCCTAAACCTTTTCTTCCATGGAAGCTTTAAATTGTTTGATATTATGCGATATTGTCATTAGGACACCATGATTATCAGTTTAAATCCAATTTTTAAACAGAATTAAAAATACATAGAAAACAATGAGTCAGATCGATTTCATAAAAAAGGTAGTGCTGATTTGAAATCTTTGATTTTATAAAAGAAGAGAAAGATGCAAAAAAAATATTAAATTAAAATTAAAAGTATGAAAAAAAACTTAGTACTAAAATCTACTATCTAGATCTTAGCTCCTACTTGCAATAAAAATAAATAAAAAAAATTAAAGTGCATAAAAGAAACTTGGTACTAAAATTTACTATCTAGATCTTAACTTCTACTTACAATAAAATAAAGAATAAAATTTAAAGAGCATGAAAATAAAGAACATAAATTTAAAGAGCATGAAAATAATTTTTGCATTAATTAAATTTAGAATTCAATTACAAAAAATTTAAAGAATAAGTAAATAAAATAAAAAAATTATAATAAAAATTTAAAGAATAAATAAATAAAATAAAAATTATAATAAAGATTCAAAGTAGATTAGCACAGTCTCATCGAAAAGATGGTTGATGAACTCTCTTTCTTCCTTCAAACTCCTCAGAGCATGTTGGGCTTTCTCTTCTTCTTCCTTTTTGGATCTAATCTTCGAGATGGTGTAGGCATAGAGATGGTGTAGAAATAAAGCTCTCTTCTAAGCACCTTTTTCTTAGAAGCCAACCCAAAACCCAAAGCTTGTGCTGCCCTATGCCCCCACTCTCTCAGATGATTTGTCCATTCTCCCTAGACCCCATTTTATAGCCTTCATAACCTCCTTGTATCAAATCTCCTTATTACCCACGGAATACATCACGTTACAGGACTCTTGGCCACTTCAAATCTCTCAAAATCGCATCCCAAATGCATCCAGGTGAAAACCCATTTTTCTGGCGATCAAACCTCGATCAAACACCCCAGATCCGTTGCAAACAATCCCAAATCAAGTCAGGAACCAATATCAGCCATCCGATCTCACTTAAACCTTGCTCTGGGCCGTCGGATCATGCATAAGATGGTTCTGTTTCAATTCTTCCAGTCGGCAACAAATGCTCACCGTCCGATCACGCACAAGATCAATTTTGGACCATTGGATCGTGCATTGGAGTGGGCCACCACTGTTAGATATGGGATCGCATCTTTCTGGCCATCCATCAAATGTTTCAAACCCCTCTCAACCATCTGATGGCACACAAAGCCTTCCCAGCCATCCTGCACCGCACATAGATCGGGCTGTGGACCATGCTCCATTTCTGTGGATCGACTGATCGGTCCACGGTACATCGAAGGATTTGATGGGCCGATTTGGGCTTGATTTATGGGTCAATTTGGGTTGATTTTGAATCCAATTTGCTTGGATTTGAACCTGCCTTTGGGTCTCCATTTGGCATCCATTTTAAGTCTAATTTGCTCCCGACTTGAGTCCTTTTAACTTGCGAATTGGACTCTTTGTATTGGCGATCATCTTTCCTATAAAAGATAAATAGAAGCATTAATTTTAAAGAATAAAGATGAATTAATATATATTTAATATTTTTATTAATATATTTTCAGTACTTATCACACTCCTTAACTTGAACTTTGCTCATCCTCGAGTAAAAAAAAAGATTTAAGACTAAGCACCATTTAGCTTAGAGTTTTGAATTATACCAAGGAATTTTCAAAAGGGCTATTGATATTCAATAGAGCAAGAGTGAGTTATATCATTAGGGTATTAGTACTAATCAGAGGAAGTTAAGTCAAGAATACTAAATCTTTTCAAAAAAATTTTCTAAATTGCCCTTGCTTTTATCTCCAAATCATCTAACTTTCATATGGATAAGTGTATTGTTACTTTTGTTCTTCATTTATTGATTTTTTTTCTTTCTTTAACATTGGACCATTACTGAATGTCTTAACCCTTAAGCTTTTGTTTGATCCATATAGTGAGTTTTTAGCTAATGACTCTCGAACCAGATGACTTTAGGACAGTAGGTATAAAATATCCCTTGGACTTATTGACTCAAATCAAATAGGCTATGAATTAAGATCAGCTTTATAATGGAGCTTCTTTGCCCTTCATACCTTTTGATATGAAACTCAATGCTTGCTTAGGCAAAGAGGTTCGATTACTCAGCATGAAGTTTTAAAAAATTTTAATAAATAATATATTTTATGAAGAAACGTATAGTTACTCTACATAAATTCATAAAAATAAACTCTTCTTTGATGCTAGTAGGAGAAATTAGAAATACTCAAAAAAAATATTTATGTTTAAAACTTAATTATTCATTGAATTTCTTAATACTTGATCCCTCGATATCTCACAAACTCTCTGATCTGTGCATCAATTTATTTTTTTAATTTATTATTATTATTTTTATTCTCTCCTCCAACTTAATCAACATTATTCTCAATAGAATAGAAAAATAAAGTATGACAGATAAAAAGAAAGAAAAGAAAGATATCACTTGATCCAGATGTGTACTTAGTTCAGCCTGGCCTTCATGATTCCATTTGAAATCTTCTCAAAATTGGCTCTCCTCTCAACTTAGTTCTAAACTTAAAAGAAGATAAGCTAAAATAAAAGAAGATCAAATGTAAAAGTTGGGTTACCTCCCAACAAGCGTTAAGTTTAACATCTTCAGCCAGATACAATACAGATTCTCTCATCTATCTAGGATCAAATATCAGATTGAAAAATTTTAGTGGATGAAGTGAATCAAGCAGGGCCTTCACCTTTTGGACTTGGGTTTCTTCAATAAGCTCATCCAAAAAATCATTTTTCATCAAATCTAAGGAAGAATCGGACTCAATTATCTCATCTATCAGATCAATTATAGGACAGCTTTCCTCTTTTTGAGCGTACTTCAAGGCATTAAAATATTGATTCTCACCTTTTGATCCTGAAAAGAATATCTGTGGCTCCTATGTTACAATTGATGTTGGCATTGACAGTGGCTAGGAATGGATGACCTAGAATTATGAGATTCTGATTCAGCTCTTGGGATGGTTCCATATCAAGTATGAAAAAATCTACTGAAAATAATATTTATTTATTCTAACTAGGATATTCTTAATCAAACTACGTGGCATCTTTACAGATTTATTGGCTAGTTGCAAAATAACCATGGGTTTCAATTTTCTATCCCAAATTTTTCATAAATTAAGGTTGAAAGTAGGTTCACACTAGCTCCTAAATCTAACAGGGCTCCATCAAAGGTGATGCCTCCTATCACACATGAAATTAAAGAAGCACCAGAGTCTTTCATTTTTTCAGACAATGGATTCAATAGAACTACACTTACATCCTCAGACAGTATAATTCTCTTTGTAGTTCGTGACTCATACTTTTGGATGCAAAGTTTCTTGAAAATTTAACATAAGTCGGAACATGCAAAATCTCATCAAGGAGGGGTAAATTAATATAAACTTGCTTAAATAATTTCATTAGTTTCTCATTGCGTGCTCTTTGCTTTTTGCAGGAAGAACTAGCTTCTAGGATAGAAGAAAATGGGACTCTAGGTTTATATATCTTGAATAACTCATTTGCTCTCTTCTTTTTTTTCTCTCTAACTCAAATTGGAACCAACATCAGTATCAATTTTGAGCTCAAGTTCTTCTATGTGGTTAGTCTCAGTACTAACATCTTCTTCTAAATTCATATTTGACTAACATTAGTACTAACCTCTCTCACCTGGTCTTGGCATGGGTCCTTAAGAATCCTGTCACTTCTAAGCTCAAAAATTACTTTGACATTTTAAATTAAGGATTCTTAGGTGGAACATTGGATTGATGACTAAGTCCAGATAGTTGGTGGACATTGGATGGATTGTTCCTAAGATTTATTATCGATTGGCTCGATAATTGATCTGATTCTCTCCTCATGGTGGACTCATCTAACTGTCCTATTTGTACTTCTGGTCTAATGATAGATTACTATTGGATCATAATCACTTGTTGAAGTTAAGTAAACCTATCATCGGAGAGATTGGTTTGTTGAGGAGATGGGTATAATGGCTGATTATGATATGGTGGCTGGTAGGCTGATTAGGCTGATCTCTATTATAGACATAATTTTGGTATTGAGGTCTATTTACAAGTTTTGTACAAAAAAATTTGGGTCTGAGCCTAAATCTATTGGAATTTTCAAGAAAATTGAGGTGCTTCCTCCAACCTGAGTTATATATATTCGTGAATGGATCATTAAGCAGCTTGGAATAGTCTTGTATAGCTTAGACTTATTCTTGAATGAAAGTAAAATTATGCAGCCGTGGGACATTCACTCATATGATGGACTGGGCTTGCATAGATAGAATAAATCTTCTGACAATTAGAAGGTGATATGTATTGTGTAGGAGATTGTTGACCTAGGACTAGGATTTGATTTAACTTCTAGGCAAAAAGTCAATTTTATCTAATTTCTGAGCTATCAGGTTCAAGTTAGCCTTATAACTAGAGTCTGAAGGTGTTCGTTCGACCTATGGGATAGAATTTCATAAGAACTTCATATTGCATTTTAGCCCCAATTCAGATTGATCTCCCTATTGTGCCAAGCTAGTGCTTGGCTTTGTCCTTTAGTAAAAAAGGAACAAAGTCAGTCTAAGTACATCATCAGTAAAATTTTAGATTTTATCATGAAACAGATTTTTGGAAACTCATCTAGATATTTGTAAGGATCTTCATTGTTCTCATAGAAAGATGAGAGCATCTCGATTATGGTCAACATGATCTCATAATGGCTTATAGGAATATCAGGTAAATGGATGCAAGTTAATGGGTTATAGGTGGAAGGAATAAAGTATTCCTTCATCTGTCTAGATGGTTCTTCAGGATTTTCAGTCATTTGATTGTCAGATTTAATGTGGATCGAATGTTCAATTTCAGGATTGGGCTCAACTAGGTCAAAAAAAGAGATCTCCTACCATATACGTACTGATGCAAATCCTAATGTATGTGGTTCAAATTTTTTTAATATAAAGAAGAGGGAGAGAGGAAGAAAAGAGAAGAGGAAGAAGGAGAAAAACTCTAAAGATGAGATCCTAAGAGAGTCCTGGATCTAGAGACGATAGATGAGAAGAATTAGTTATGGTTGGATGTTAATTGCAATCAAGTTAGCACAAAGTGGACTCTCTATCTTGAGATTATCCTAAATCTAGATAGCTCCTAACTATTCTAAGTGCACCGTCAAATACTTCAAGTGCAATCCTAACTAACCAACTCGTCAGATAAGTATAAGATTGATAGGGGTCCTCCCGTTACTTTTCTTAGACACCAACTAAGTTGGTCAGGCCAGCGAACAAAATCAATTAAATAATCATGTTCCTTCGAAATGTAGTCTCTGAACTACTTTTTTAGACACCAATTGATCAACTAAGCCTGATCTAATTCAACTTTCAGGATCACTTGTCCTATTGAGCTCAAGTTCCTTAGGGACTGACATCTAGTTAATTTAATTTAGAACCTTGGATTAATGATGGATGCTGATTGGTTGTTTTGGCTAAGGCTGATAAAATCCCTACCATATCTTATTAAAGGGTGTTGTCCTTAAGTTGTTTTGAGATGAATATGCGCAATCAATTTCAAACAAGGGGTTCTATGTAACTAAATTAGATGCATGAAACTAATTAAATTTGAGAGGCTCACCTTGTCTCTAGCAATCCCCAAAAAGTAAATCTAAATGATGGATGCTCTAACCAATTAGGATTTCTACTCTTGTCATGAAGTTTTGATTAGGTTTAAGTGGGTTTTTTTAAGTTAATTTGAAAAGAAAGCAACTAATGCTAAAAAAAGAAGAAATCTAGGATTAGGATTGATCTCACCAAGCAAAATTGGAATCTTTTTTTCTTCTTTTTTCTTTCTTTTCTCTATTAGAAAAATAAGACAAGTTAATAAGCTGTATTCACAAGAAATCAAAGAAATAAAAAACTTTAGCATTCATGCCTTCTCCGATAACGACACCAAAAACTTGATATTGCACGATGTTGTCATTAGGACATCGTGATTATTAGTTTAAATCTGATTTTAAAATAATTAAAAATATATAAAAAATAATGAGTCAGATTGATTCTACAAAGAAGACAGTGCTAATTTAAAATCTTTAATTTTATAAAAGAAAAAAGATACAAAAAAATAATTAAAATCGAAAAATAAAAATTAAAAGTGCAAAAAAAAATTTAATACTGAGATCTACTATTTAGATCTTAACTTTTTCTTGCAATAAAAATAAATAAAAAAATTTAAAGTGCATAAAAAAAACTTGATACTAAGATCTACTATCTAGATCTTAGCTTCTACTTGTAATAAAATAAAGAATAAAATTTAAAGAGTATGAAAATAACTTTTGTATTAATTAAATTCAGGATTCAATTATAAAAAATTTAAAGAATAAGTAAATATAATAAGAAAAACTATAACAAGAACTTAAAAAAATAAGTAAATAAAATAAAAATTGTAACAAAGATTTGGAGTAGATTGGTGTAGACTCATCGGGAAGATGGTTGATAAACTCTCCTTTTCCTTCAAACTCCTCAGAGCATACTGGGCTTCCGCTTCTTCTTCCTCTTTGAATCCGATCTTCGAGATGGTGTAGGCATGGAGATGGTGTAGAAATAAAGCTCTCTTTTAAGTACCTCTTCTTAGAAGCTAACCCAAAATCCAAAGCTTGTGCTGCCTTATGCCTCCTCTCTCAGATGATTTTTCTATTCTCCCTAGACCCCTTTTTATAGATTTCATAGCCACTTCATATCAAATCTCCTTGTTATCCAGGGAATACATCACATTACAGGACTCTTAGCCACTTCAAATCTCTCAAAATTGCATCCCAAATGCGTCCAGGCGAAAACCCATTTTTTGGCCATCGGATCTCGATCAAATGCCCCAGATCCACTGCAAACAATCTCAAATCAAGTCGGGAACCAATATCAGCCATCCGATCTCACTCAAATCTTGCTCTGGGCCATCGAATCGTGCGTAAGATGGTTCTATTTCAATTCTTCCAACCGGCAACAAATGCTCACCATCCGATTGCACACAAGATCAATTTTGGACCATTGGATCATGCACTAGAGTGGGCCACCATGGCTAGATATGGGATCGCATGTTCCTGGCCATCAACAATATTTCAAACCCCTCTCAACCATCCAGTGGTGCACAAAGCCTTCCCAACCATCCTACACCACGCATAGATCGGGCTATGGACTGCGCTCCATTTCTGTGGACCGATCGGTCGGTTCATGGTACACCAAGCAGTCTGATGGGCCGGTTTGGGCTTGGTTTGTGAGTCAATTTGGGTTGATTTTGAGTACAATTTAACTTGGATTTGAGCCTGCCTTTGGATCTCCATTCGGCATCCATTTTGAGTCCAATTTGCTTCTGATTTGAGTCCTTTTAACCTACGAATCAGGCTCTTTGTATTGACGATCATCTTTCCTGCAAAAGATAAATAGAAGCAACAATTTCTAAGAAATAAAGATGAATTAATATATATATTTTGATGCTTCTTATTAATATATTTTCAGTACTTATCATTGATCATAGTCAATTGGGTGCCCATAAAAGGGATAAAAGGTCGGCTGCACAAAATAGGAAGTAAGCAACGAAGAAAAATGAAAGGAGAAGGATGTTCCGATTAGGAGGATCTTTCATTAAGTGAAAAGCATCATTACAAGTCCATTTCATTACAAGAGTTTCAAGAAAAATCAAAGAAAAGTACAAAAAAAATAAGTGGGGCTAACCCTCAGTAGAGGCACCAGCAACCTCACCGCGAGTAGTTGGAGGCTCGACGTCTGTGGCAAGCTTGATCTCTATGGTGGGCTCGGGCTCCACCTTAGGTGGCTCCAAAGTTGCTTTGAAATCTTCCTTGGCTTCATTGATGGATCCAAGCTTCCTCAAGTTGGGGCATGGATAGAGCCAAGCCATTTGAGCCTTACAATCATCAAAGCCGAGTTGGTAAGCCTCTATCGATCCTTCGATGACCTCCATGGCAAAGTCCTAAGAATTCTTGAAATCGTAGATCGTCCGAGTGACAATATCTTGGATGGCAGCCTCGGTAGCTACTGCCTTCTCTTCAGTGACCCTAACGACCTCCTTAATGGCAGTCTTCTTCTCCTCTAGGGCCACAAAGGCTGGCTTGCAAAGTTCAAGCTCCTTTTCAAGCTTAGCAAAAGTTTCCTTCTCCCTCGCTATTCGAGCCTTAGGAGTGGCCACCCTCTCTCAACTTGCAGCGAGCTCGGCATCAAATTGAGCCCTCTCCTCAATCTTCTTCGCTTCTTGCTCCTCAGCCATCCTGAGGAGCTCCTTGGCAACCTCAATCCAAGCCTCAGCAGTCTAGGCCCTTTCTTCTAAAGAATGACTGAGCCGACTAAAATCTGTCAGCCCTTCATGCATGATAGCAACATCATGCATTAGCTTCAAAAAAGTAGAAGAGGATGACTAAGTCAAAAAATTGGGAAATCGACAAAAGAGGAGAAGAAAGGTGGAATGAACTTACTTCAAGAGGCGATGTGCAGAAAGAAGACATAATCTCATCTACCAAATAAGCCTTTCTTTCCTCACAATCAGCTGACAGTAAGGTCATCTTTATTAAGTCTTGCCCAAGCTAAGGATTGTGGAGGTGGAGTCACTCGCCTGGACCCTCATCCCTACAACAACAAATGTTGGATTTTGGCACCTCGAATTTGACCCATAGTAGTGAAGCCCATAGTAGTGAAGCCCAGATGGAGGAGCCCACAGGCGTGCTGGCATGTAGGTATGGCCCATGGGCGCATAAGGCCCGCAGTTGCATGGCCCATAGGCACGTAGGCCTGTAGGCATGGACAGCCTACAGTGCATGGCCCAGGTGCGCACATGTAGCCCAGAGGCATGGGATGCATGACTCAGGCATGCAATGCGGGCCCAAACCACGGTTCATCGTGCGATCAACACGCGGTTTATGACACCACACGGGAGGTGGATGCGCGGTCCATGCATAGTTCATGAACTCCACATGTGGTTTCATGTGGTCCGCACCGCTCGCATGGACCACGTGGTCCATAGGAGTTTTATCACGATTCATGGTGTGGATGTGCATGATCCAAAGGCCGAGATTGGCGTGCGGGGGTGATCCAATGATGTCTAGTGTCTTGGACTCCTATCAGGACTGTTTAGGGTTTTCAAAGATCATTTTAAAGGTCTAACGGCCTGTGGTGAGGCAGAGTAGGATCTGTGAGCATCCTGGTGCAGAAGAGTGGATCCTATAGTGGCTGAGAGCGGCCCATGGAGCAGAAGGAAGCTACAGAGGATCTTCTTGGGGGGTTTTGTGAGAGCTTTTGTAATGGGTTATGCTTCTTGTTGAGAGAAATTAATGTATGAGAGTTGAGAGAGTGTAATCTCCTCCTGTACTTATTTTTTTATAGTAAAGATTGTATGCCCCATGGGGTAAGTCTTGGACTAATCCATATATTTGATTGTATTCTTTTATTTATTCTTTCTTCTTTTTTCTGTTGCGGTATGGACATCGTCATTTGGGCTAGCAATCTTGGGTAGAGGATCCATATTTTGTGTAGGAGTTGGTGTAGTACTCTTAAGTCTTGGGAGATCAAGAGAGGAGTCATAGCGATGACTCCAAAATTCTAGAGCCGGTTTGGATCCTAAGGTGAAAGGTTGTCAGCCTTTACAGTCTTGAGATCCAGGGGCTTTGGGTCTTAAGGGGCTAACTTGTATTGGGCTAGGTTTGAGTCCAAGGGTGTGTAATTGAGTCAAGTCATAGGTGTATATGGGCTTGGGGTGAGCTCAATCTCATTGAGATAGCTATGAAAGTTTTTGGTCTAGTCACATTGACATTGTATATAAGATACATTGTATGTGGGCTTGAGAGAGAAAATCAATAGAAGATTTTTTCTCTCTCAACTTTGTCTCACCTCCTCCTCTCTCTCTCTATCTTCTCCATGCCACTAGCAGCAAGAAACCCTAGGGTTTCTTGGCCGCCACATCAAAATAGGAAGAAAGGTGGCACTAGGGTTCTAGCACCCCCTAGCGATTGCCACCCCCTTTGCTCCCTTCTTGCTGTTGTCCAAGAGAAGTTCCACATCCCTTTTCTCTGGTGGTTAGAGGCTTCATCAAGGGAGCTTTCAAATCTAAAAGAAGAGTTTCAGATTTGAAAGAGAAAGGGTTTTGATTAGAAGAAGAAATCCTATCAAGTGGCTGCTGCCCAAAAATCTGCAACATAAGGATCCTGAACACCTTATCTTCTTGGAGCTGGTTCCTCATGCCTAAGCTTCAAAATTTAAGGCATTAAATAGTAGGTTCCCAGGTTGATCACACCTCTACTATTTTATTTTCATCCTGATCTAATTCTGGGAGGATTAGGAGGAGATGTTTCTGAGAGGCTGTCGCACAGAAATCTACATGCTTGTGATTTTTCTGTAACCATGCTTCTCTTTGTCTCTTCTTCAGTTTGCTGGATTAACACTCAGATTTTCACACAAGAGATTGGTCCATGGCTAGTATTGGAGCAGTACCAGATTGTTAACAATTGGTATTAGAGCCGATTGAGCATAGAGGAGGAAGAGGATTCTGTGATAGAAATTTAAATCAATAGAGGATCAGTTTTCAGCAGTAATTTTAGATTAGGTTTCTTCAGATTTTATGAGAAAAGAAGAGATCTAGGGGCTGCTATCCATCCTCCCTAGTCAAATATTTTTCTGATCTACCTATTATGCTGTTTGTGATTTGGTTTGATCATGAAAAGCAGCGGGTTGAAGGTTGGATTTGAGAAGTTTGATGGAAAGAAGAGTTTCACCTTGTGCAAAGTTAAGATGGAGGATCTGCTGGTTCAGATGGGATTAGATTCGACCTTGAAGGATAGATCGGAGGAGATGACTGACAAGCAGTAGGTGTCCTTGAAGAAAAAGGCATGTGCCACGATTAGAACTTGTCTAGTGGATGAGGTGTTGTATGGTGTGTTATATATAGAGAAGAACATATGCAACAAGTTAATGCTGAAGAAGCAACTTTATAACCTTCGGATGCAGGAGGACGAGGATGTTATGGGGCATATTTAGCGATTTGATCGGATGAGCATGGATTTGCTCAATATTGAGGTGAAGCTTGAAGAGGAGGATAAAAATTTATTGCTATTATGTTTGCTATCCGGGAGCTTCGATCCATTGGTTACGATACTGCTGTACGGTAAGAAAATATTGACGTACGAAGAGATCATGTCAGTGCTCAAGTCTAATAAGCTACGGGAATGGATGATGAAGAGGGAGGTTTTTAGAAGGGGTCTTGTTGTTTCGGAGAGGCCCAAGAAATGGAAACAAAAGATCGAATAGGTGGGGTGGAGACAGTCCCGAAAAGACAGCAAGAAGGCTAGGTGCTATAATTGTGGTGAAGCAGGATACTTTAAATGGGAGTGTCCACTTAGGAAGAAATGGAAAGGAGGAGAAAGGAAAGACTCAGATTTTCTAGGTTCAATTGCTGTGTCTGAAGAGTCGGATGAGCTCTTGATAGTTTCAGAGGAGCTCGTAGGATGTGGAGGATTCGAAACGACTTCAGAGAGATCCACAAAGTGTGGAGGGTTCGAAGAGACAGTGACGGTGATCGAGATGTAGCGGCAGGCCCAACAGGATAGCATTGGATGGCTAGCCTCAGGTACAGGATTGACTTCTACAACATCAGATAAACTTCAGATTCAGGTGGAGCACTAAGCAGAGGTGGCTACATAGGTGGAGGGGCGTGGCTTTGAGGAGATCGTGTCAAGTGGAGCATCAGTACAGCATGCGCTAGTATATGAATGCTGCAGTCTCTCCAGAAAAGTCTAAAGCAACAAGTGGTATAGCTGTCAAGTAGAAGGGAGCTTACAATAAGTTCCAAAGTGGTGCCAAAGAGCAAACAAAGATCTTCATCTATGGAGGCGGCCATCCCAAAAGTCTCAAAGGGAGCTCAGAAGCTAAAGAAGATTGACGGTGGCAAGGATGTCCACAAAAGGGATAGTCAGGGTATGCAGTGATAGCGGGATCGTGCAGGAGGATATTGTCCAATTTGCAAAGATTTGGAGGCACCAAGGAGGAGATTGTAGGAGTTGATATGGTGCTCCCAACCCTTAGGAGGTCACGAGAGGAGTCATGACAATGACTCCAGGATTCTAGCATCCTAAGGTGAAAGGCTGTCAGCCTCCACAGTCTTGAGATCCAGGAGCTTTGGACCTTGAAGGGCTAACTTGTATTTAGCTAGGTATGAGTCCAAGGGTGTGAGATTGAGTCAAGTCATAGGTGTATATGGGCTTGGGGTGAGCTCAAACTCATTGAGTTGGGTCTAGTCACATTGACATTGTATATAAGATACATTGTATGTGGGTTTGAGAGAGAAAATCAATAGAAGATTCTTTTCTCCCTCAACTTTCTCTCTCCTCCTCCTCTCTCTCTATCTTCTTCGTGCCACCAGCAGCAAGAAATTCTAGGGTTTCTTGGCTGCCACACCAAAATAGGAAAGAAAGGAGATGCTAGGTTTTCTAGCGCCCCCTAGTGATTGCTGCCCCCTTTGCTCCCTTCTTGCTGCCATCCAAGAGAAGTTCCATACCCTTTTTCTCTAGTGGTTAGAGGCTTCATCAAGGGAGCTTTCAGATCTAAAAAGGAGAGTTTCAAATCTGAAAGAAAAAGAAATTTGGTTAGAGGAAGAAATCCTATCAAGTGGTTGCTGCCCAGAAATCTATTGCACAAGGGTCTTGAATTCTTCATCTTCTTAGAACTGGTTCCCATGCCTAAGCTCCAAAAATTTTAGGCATTAAAATAGTAGGTTCTCAGGTTAATCACGTCTTTACTATTTTAATTTTATCCCGATCTAATCCTGGGAGGATTAGGAGAAGGAGGTGTTTCGGAGAGGCTGTCGCATAGAAATCTGCACGCTTGCAGATTTTTTTGCAAACACGCTTCTCTCTGTCTCTTCTTCAGTTTGCTGGATTAACACCCAGATTTTCATGCAAAAGATCGATCTACAATTGGTATTGGAATAGTACTAGGTTGCTAACATTCCACACTCATAAGGGATCCTTCCCAATAAGTGGTATCAGAGCACATGGTTGTCTAGGTTGCAGCGATTTTGATCGAGGTTGAAGAAGAGGGAGAAGACACGCTCAATCAAGATAGAGATCAATCGATATAATGAAAACAGTAATTTCTCCCTATAGAAAGCGAGGGTGAAGGATGTGCTCATCCAATAGGGATTGATCGATACTTTTCTATTTGAGGAGAAGCTGACTACCATAGAGGAGAAGGATTGGAGGTAGCTCCACATGCAGGTGGTAAGCACGATCCGCTTGTACTTGATGGATGATGTAGTGATCCATGTACTTAGCGAGACTTTTTCAACAGCGATGTGGATAAAGCTTGAGGAGATATATATGATGAAGTCACTCACCAATGCTCTCTTCTTCTGAAAGCAATTCTACCAGCTATGGATGAATGAGGGATAGAGCGTACAAGAATATCTCAGCAACTTTCAGAAGATCCTTATCAATCTCATCAGTATTAGTGAGAAGGTTGAGGAGAAGATTAGGGGGTCTTGCTTTCATTGCTTCATCCTTCTTTTGAGTGTTTGATGACTGCTCTTCTTGTGAGAAAGAATATCATCAAGATGGATGGGTCACTTTTGTATTTCTTCAGAACGAGATTCTTAGGTGGGATAACCAAGCTTCGAGTTCAGATGACAACTCTGCTATAGCGGTGACTGGAGGAGGTGGTGGCATAGGATGAAGGGGCAGAGGATCGCAAGATGGACGGTCCAGATCCAAGTTAAGGGACTATAGCAAGATCCGATGCTATGAGTGTGATGAGTTGGAGTATTGAGTCAGAGATTGTCCATAGCTCAGAGATCGGATGAAGGCTACTGCGGCGATGGCAGTCCAAAGTAGTAGTATAGAAGAAAGTGATAATATTCTTCTAGTGACTGATAAGGTATCTACTTCTTCCTCATAGTAGATTTTAAATTTTGCATGTTCACATCATGTTTGTTATAGAGAGGAGCTGTTTGACTCTCTAGATAGTAGTGAGAGTACTGTTTATATCGGATGTACGATCAAAGACATTGGAACAGTCAGCTTGCAAACATATGGAGCAGTGAGAAAGTTAGGTGAGGTCCAATATATACCCAATTTTAGAATAAACTAATTCACTAAGCAGACTGGATTCAAGCAGCTACAAGTATAGAGCTGAGGATGGAATCCTAAAGGTTTGTGTGGCATTAGGGTTGTGATGAAGAGGAAGAGGTATGGAGAACACTACCTCTTGATAGAGAGCTCAGCACGAGATGAAGCTTCAGGAGCCAGTCGGAGCTCAGAGCGAGGTGGAGCTCTAGATACAGATGGATTGGATATGAGATGGAAGACTCGAAAAGATGACAGGCGATGTTGCAGGTGAAGTTTATATTACCATAGGAGGCTACTCCGAGTAGATCTTAGGTCAAACAGGTCACAGCATATGATGGAGATAGGATCGAACATCCTAGCTCGACTCCTATGTTTGTCCATCCATGAGTAGTCAGGTATTTGTCCCAAGGTATGGAGGCAAGATCATCCAAAAAGCTCTCAGAGTTATATGGAGGCTGAATGTCGAGTCGAGGTGGAGATTGTTCGATTTTGATATCTCAAATTCGACTCATAGTAGCAAAGCCCACAATAGCGAAGCCCAAACAGAGGAGCTTGTGGTGTGTAGGCTTGCAGGTGTGGCCCATACCGTGGTTCACCGTGCGGTCCATGTGCGGTTCACGTGCTCCACGCATGGTTTCATGCAGTCCACACCACTTGCATGGACGCATGGTCCAGAGGAGTTTTATCGCAGTTCATGGCACAGATGTGCACGATCCAAAGGTCGAGATTGGCATGCAGGCTGATCTAATGGTGGCTGGTGTCCTGGACTTCTATCCGGACTATGTCAGGATTTTTAAAGATCTTTTAAAGGCCTGATGACCTGTGGCAAGGCAAAGTAGGATCTGTGAGCATCTTGGTGCAGTAGAGAGGATCTTGTAGCGGTTGAGAGAGGCCCATAGAGCAGAGGAAGCTGCAGAGGGTCTCTTTGGTTGGTTTTATGAGCATTTTTGTAAGAGGTTATACTTCTTATTGAGAGAAATTGATGTATGAGAATTGAAAGGGTGTGATCTCCTTCTGTACTTATTTTCTTTCATAATGAAGCTTACATGCCCTATGGAGGTAAGACTTGGATTGATTTACGTATTTGATTATTTTCTTTTATTTTTCTTTCTTCTTCCTTCCTATTACGGTATTGATATCGTCATCTGGGTTAGCGATCTTAGATAGTGGATCCATATTCTGTACTCATGAGGGATCCTTTCCAATAACAAAGCTCTCCACGATGAGTCTGGAGGAGGATGGTCGGTGGGCTCTGAAGGAAGTTGGGGCACCTTCCTTAAACCATGCCCGACACTAGACTGGGAGGAGCAGTGAAAGATTCTAGCATGGACGAACACTGGACTGGTAAGTGAGAGCTCAGGGTAGACCTAGCTCTGACGACACTGGCGGAGCCACACCAACGAGAGCAACAGCAATGACTCTGAGACCGTCCTCGGCCTTGATCAGGGTTGAGCTTGAAGTTTTGGACCTTGGCATCGGTGGAGGTGAGGTGACTCTAATCGGCATAAGGAACACCCTCTTCTAGCCTCGCCCCTCTGCTTCTTCAAGCTTGAGGTCCCCCATGAAGAATCTCCTCGAGAGGACCCCAACCTCTTCTTTACAGCATTTTGGATCATCTTAGCAAAGGGCCTCATAAATACAAAATTGAGCAAAAAACTTAGTCAAATAACATAAAAGAATGGATGATACAAGAAAGACAAAAGGAGGAACTAAATTAATACCCAAAGAATTGACTGGACTCAGTCCGACATCATCCGAATTCCACTCAATTAGCAATTGATGTTGAGGAGGCACCTCGGCACCGAGCGGAAGTAAGAAATCTTTTCGATCCTTGTCAAGGACCCATCGCTCCTATTTGACGACCAATTGGGATCGACCTAAACCCAGCTGAAGCTTCATGGGTGGTCAGCCAAGATAAAGAAAATCTATTATTCCATCTATGGATGGAAGTAAGAAGATCAATAATGAATTGACGATGGGTCGAGGATTGAAGTATCACTATCTCCTTTTTCAAGAATATCTTTTGGGGTTAAAGAGAGCCTGAAAGAGAGACAGTCTCGAGGGAATATGAAGAATATCGCAAAGGATGACAAAAGAACAAAGAATCCGAATGGAGTTGGGGCGAGCTACCTAGGGACAATCTGGTAAAGGTCAAAAATATTATAAAGGAATGGATGAAGAAGGAACCAGAGTCTAGACTAAAGAAATTCTTATAAATGGTGATGCAACCTTCTCAGTTGAGGGACATCCATCGTCCTGGACCCGAAGCTGATAGTTGGTATCGATTCGGGATATGATATAGATCCTAGAGTCATGGCAAGTTGACTCGATTAGGATGGACCTCTCACTTTTCAAATCCGAGAAGTGCTCGAGGATCGAAATTTTTCGATCTCTGAGCCGAGGATTATCCAGGATGGGATGAAGAATACACTTCGATGGATGATCGAGGAAAATCCTTAGACACCTTCTGGTGGTAGGAAGGTTGAGAGCCCCGATCTCTCAAGCAACTCCCACCTCCAGATCCATCCCTAAGACTTGACATGAGAATGGAAACAAAAGAAAGGTAGAAGGGCTACAGAAAATGGAAGGATAATAGGAAAATAAAAGGAAAGCTATGGAAGAGAAGTATAAGAACAAAAAAGGGAGGGGAGGAGAAAATAACCTCTAGAAGTTGCAAGAATGACCTGAAAAAGACTGGAACAATGATGAAACCAGAAGGAGAGGGGAGTAGAAGACTCCTTCTCAACTACAATAAACAAGCCTTCACAGAAAGGAAAGAGTAATAAGGGAGAAGGGCAATAACTATATATACCCTCTTCAGATGGCTACAATTGAAATCTTGGCCTCCTTTCTCTCTGTTGATGTCAACACGTTGCATGATCTATGCTGATAGATCTCCCGAATTTTCACCGCACCTATCCTATGATGATGCCATGTAAGGGAGGATCCGTGGGGAATATCGATCTACCACCAACAGTATTTCGACATATTGGAATAGCGGTTGATTCAAGGATGATCTCGTAGATCATCAAATTAGATGAATAAAGGCAAACGATGCTTCATTTTGCTCGCTCATCATTATAACTGCATAAGCCATGAAATGAAGGAATGCCTAGGGGCTCCTTTCCAAGGCAACAATGAATGCTGGGCAGCTAAAATGATGACTCCCTAGAGATGTGTGGAGCATTGAAGTCAATATAATGGCGAGGTTGCCCCTTTCGCCTAAATGGCAAGACCATCTCGAGGCCAGGAATGGGGAGCAATTAACTGCTAAGGCAGCCTCTCATATTCTCAATCTTAGATCTATTAGGAGGATCCCTCATGAGTGCAAATATGGATTCCTCGCCCATGATCGCTATGTTGGTGATAATGTCGATACCGCAATAGAAAAAAAGAAGAAAGAAACACATAAAAGGAACACAATCAAATAATGTAGATCAACCCAAGACTTACCTTCATAGGGCACATAAGCTTCACTATGAAAAAAATAGGTATAAGAAGAGATCATACCCTCTCAACTCTCATACATCAATCTCTCTCTCAATAAGAAGTACAATCCTCACAAAAGCTCTCACAAAACCTCCCAAGAAGATTCTCTACCACCTTACACCGCTTCTCCACAAACCGAACCCGTCTACCCCATTTAAAGCCTTAAATCAGTGTCTAAATCGAGTCCAAAATGTATAACAAACTCCTAACAGGACTCCAGTAGCTCTCAAGCTGTTTGATCACTCCCGCATGCATCTTGAGCCATCAGATTGTGCACAACTGCCCCTGGACCATGTGAAGCGCGGTGCATGCCTCGCTATGCACCGCATGAGGTGTGGCCCATAAATCGTGCGTAGACCGCACGTCCACCTCCCGTATAGTGAACCGCAGTCTAGGCCGCATGCTGCGGGCCTGTATGCTTGCGAGCCATGCGCACCCATGGGCCACACCTGTAGGCCTGCACGTCTGTGGGCCGTGTCTTCAGACCTACGTATCTATCTAGCCTGTATGGTCTTCTCTGTCTAGGCTTCGTTACTGTGGGCTTTGCTATTATGGGTCGAATTTGAAGCACTAAATTCCAACAATCTCCACCTCAACTCGATATTCGGTCTCCACCTAATTTTGAGAGCTTTTGGATAATCTCATTGTTGGAGATCTGGTACCACTTATTGTAGTAGAAAGAAAGAAGAATAAAAGATATTATACAATCAGATATGTGGATCAGTCCGAGACATATCTCCATGGGGCACGCAAGCTTTACTATGAGAGAAAATAACAAGTACGAGAGGAGATCATCCTCTCTCAACTCTCATACACCAACCTTTCTTCCAACAAGAAGCATAACCCTCACAAAAGCTCTCACAACTCTCAAAGTGACCCTCTCACAGGCCTATTGAGTCAGATCCTCGACGTCCTTGGATCTTTCTATGATGCTCTCAGCCGCTACATCATGCCTTAGCCTCTGCCCCTACACACACGGTCACTCCCATGACCATTTTAGGACACTCTCGATTACTGTTGATACCTCACGGGAGCTTCTCACGCTCCTCTGCCTACTCTACCATCTCTCAGACCTTTTTTATAGGCCCAAAATCTACTCCAAATCGAAATCACAGTCCTGTTTGAAGTTCAAAAATCCATCCATCATCTGATCGTGCCCACGAGCTCTCTAAACCATTCGATTGGGCAAAACACCGCTCGAATCAGCTTTTAGCCACTGGATCATGAAGAAAGGAGCCATGAACCATGATTTTTGCCCCTTGGACTGGGGCAGTCCACAAACGATGCGTGGACTGCGTCTCCTCTCATGGTCCACCATAGATCGTGATTCAAAATCATGCATAGGGCCGTGCGCGCACTCGCGCGCCTGAGTTGGGCCATGCGCTGGTCCAGCATGCAGCAGGCCTGGGTGGGCCATGCACGCTGTAGGCTGCCAAGCCACGCACTGCAGGCCCCCTGGGCCACGTGCTGTAGGCCCTTAGGTCGTGCTTTCATGGGCTCTTCACATATGGATTTCTTCATTTTGGGCTTTTCTTCTATTGTAGGTTGAATTCGAGGCGTCAAATTCCAACAATCTCTCTCTCGACTCAACATTCGATCTCCACCTGACTTTGAGAATTTTTGGATCTTCTCGCCTCTATGCTCTGGGACATACGCCTGCTACTCATGGATGGACAAATATGCAAGTCCAGCCAGGCCGCTCAATCTCAATTTTATTCTGCATGATCTGAGATCTACTCGAGATAGCCTCCTGACGACATCTCATCCTTTCGAGTCTTCCATCTCGTACCCGATCTATCTCCACCTAGAGCTCCACCTCACACTGGGCTTCCACTAGCATCTT
This sequence comes from Elaeis oleifera, assembly GCA_000441515.1. Lineage (NCBI taxonomy): Eukaryota > Viridiplantae > Streptophyta > Magnoliopsida > Arecales > Arecaceae > Elaeis > Elaeis oleifera. Next base: position 24,234 of record KE505192.1, on the reverse strand, counting down.
CCATGATAGATGACTTCTCCTTGCATAAGAGAGCATCGATCAACCTTTTGCGGTTGATCTCTATCTTGATTGTGTCTGACTTCTCCATCTTCTTCAATCCTGATCAATACCGCCATAACTTGGACAATCTGGTGCTCTGGTACCACCTGGCTCTGATACCAAATTGCTGGAGATCTAGTATCACTTATTGTCGTAGAAGAAAAAAAGAATAAAAGATAAGATACAATCAAATATGTGGATCAGCCTAAGGCTTACCTCCACAAGGCATGCAAACTTACTATGAGAGAAAATAATAAGTATAAGAGAAGATCACATCCTCTCAACTCTCATATACCAACTTCTTTCTCAATAAAAAGCACAACCCTTACAAAAGCTCTCGTAACTCCGAAGGAGATCCTCTCACAGGCCTATCGAGCCAGATCCTTGATGCCCTTGGATGCTTTCTGTGATACTTTCAGCTGCTACATCATATCTCAACCTCTGCCCCTACACTCATGGCCACTCCCACGATCATTCCAGAATATTCTTGACTGCTGTTGATGCCTCACCGTAGCTGCTCATACCAAGCTACTCTTCTACATGCTCTATAGCCTTTCAGACCTCTTTTATAGGTCCAAAATCTACTTCAGATCGAAATCATAATCCTGATCAAAGTCCAAAAACCCATACACTATTTGATCATGCCCGTGAGCTCTCTAAATTGCCCGATCGTGCAAAACACCATCTGGATCAGCTCCTAGCCATCGAATCGTGAAGAAGGAGCCATGGATCATGATTTTGCCCCTTGGACCAGGGCGGTCCACGACAGATGCATGGGTCGCATCTCCTCCCACGGTCCACCATGGACCACAATTCAAAATCACGCACAGGGCCATGCGCACATGCTCCTTCGCACATTTTGGGCTGCGCATGTTACAAGCTGTCGGACCGTATACTGTAGGCCCCCTGGGCCATGCGCTGCAGGCCCCCGGGCCACACTTTCATGGGCTCTTCGTATATGGATTTCTCTATTTTGGGCCTTTCTCCTGCTGTGGGTCAAACTCGAGGTGCTAAATCCCAACAATCGCCCCTATGTCCTCAGACATATGCCTGTTTACTCATAGATGGGCAAATATGGGAGTCGAACTAGGCCATTCGATCCTATTTCCGTCATATGCTGTGGCCTGCCTGATCTGAGATCTACTCGGGTAGTCTCTTATGGCAATAAGAACTTTACCCTGTGATATCGTCTATCATCCTCTTGAATCTTCCATCTCGTATCTAATCCACCTGCACTTAGAGCTCCACCTCGCTCTGAGCTCCTGCTAACTCCTGAAGCTCCACCTCACATTGAGCTCTCTGTCAAGAGGTATTATCCTCCATACTTCTTTTTCTTTATCACAACTCTATTGTCATACAAATCTTCAAAATTCCATTATTAGCTCTCCACCTATAGCTGCTTGAATCCAGACTGCTTAGTGAAATTAGATTTCTTTCTGAAATTAGGTATTATTAGATCTCGTCCAATTTCTTCATTGCTTCATCATGAGTCTGTAAGTTGATAGTCTCTATACCTTTGATCGCACAACTCGATCTATCCTGCAAATGAACAACACCCTCACTGCTCTTTAAAGAGTCAAACAGCTCTTCTCTACAACAACCATAATGCAAACATGTAGAATCTAAAATCTATTATGGGGAAGAAGAAGATATCTCATTAGATATTAGAAAACATCATCACTTTCTTCTGTATCACTACTTTGGCCCGCCATCGCCGTAGTAGCATTATCCAATCTCTAAGCTGTGGATAATCTCTGACTCAATACCCCAACTCATCACACCTATAGCACAGGATCTTGCTGCAGTCTCTTGACTTGGATCTAGATCGCCCACCTTGTGATGCTCTGTCCCTTCATCCTCTACCACCACCTCTTCCAATCACCACCCTAGTCGAGACGCCATCTAAACTTGAAGCTCAATTCTTTCATCTGAGAATCTCATTCTGGAGAAATGCAGAAGTGACCTCATCCATTTTGATGGTGCTCTTTTTCACAAGAAGAACAGACACCAAAGACTCAAAGAAGGAGAAAGCGACGAAAGCAAGACCAACATCCTGGTCTTCTCCTCAATCTTCTTACCAACGCTGAGGAGATTGGTGAGGATCTTCTGAAAATTGCTAAGATACTCCTGCATACTCTGTCCCTCGCTCATCCGTAGCTGGTAGAACTACTTCAAAAAAAAAGCATTGGTGAGTAACTTCATCATGTACATCTCCTTGAGCTTCGTCCACATCGCCATCGAAGAAATCTCGTTAAATACATGGATCACCACATCATCCATCAAGTACAAGCGGATCGTGCTCACGCTTACATCTAGAGCCATCTCCAATCCTTCTTCTTTATGATAGTCAATTTTCTTCACATAAGAGAGCATCGATCAACCTTTGTTGAATAAGCACATCTTTCATCCTTGCTTGTTATAGGAAGAAATTGCTCTTTCTATCATACAGGTCTATCTCCATCTTGATTGAGCCTATCTTCTCTACCTTCTTCAACCTCGATCGACACCGTCACAATCTGGATAACTACATACTTTGATACTACTTATTGAGAGGATCCCTTATAAATACAGGATATGGATCCTCCATCCAAGATCGTTATGCCGGTGACGGTGTCAATACCACAACAGAAAGAAAGAAGAAAGAAAATATAAGAAAGAAACACAATCAAATAACATGGATCAACCCAAGGCTTACCTCCACAGGGCACGCAAGCTTCACTATGAATAAAATATAAGTACAAGAGAAGATCATACCCTCTCAATTTTCATACATCAATCTCTCTCTCAATAAGAAGCACAATCCTCAAAAAAGCTCTCACAAAATCTCCCAAGGAGACTCTCTACCGCCCTACATCGCTTCTCCACAGACCCAGCCTATCTGCCCATTTTAAAACCTTAATCTACATCCAAATTAAGTCTAAAATGTATAATAGACTCCTAACAAGACTTCAGTAGCTCCCAAGTTGTTCGATCGCTCTTGCATGCATCCTATGCCGTTTGATCATGCACAACTACCCCTGGACCATGTGTGAACTATGTGAATGGTCTATGGGCTATGTGTGGACTGTGTGAAGCATGGTGCGCACCTCACTGTGCACCGCATGAGGTGTGGTCCATATATAAACCACGTGTGGACCGTGCATCCACCTCTCGGGCGGTGCAGTAGACCATGCATGGTCCACATCATGAACCACGGTCAAGGCTACGTGCACTGCGAGCCTGCACACCTGCAGGCCTTGCGCCCCCATGGGCCGCACCTGCAGGCCTACACACCTATGGGCCATGTCTCCAGGCCTATGCATCTATCTGGCCAACATGGGCTCTTTTGTCTGGGCTCTGCTGCTATGGACTTCACTACTGTGAGTCAAATTTAAGGCACCAAATTCTAACAAGATCTTCACCAAAAGGATTACCTAGACTTTCCACCCGATTATAGGTTGAGGAGAACTCTTGGGACCTAGCTAGCTGATGCCCCTCATCCTCAATAGAGTCGATGCTCCCCAGCCTCATTCAACATAGGCAAAGACCGAGGATGATGATTGTGACCTACAAGAATGGCACCATGAAGCGATCTCATATCGACTTTAGACAAATCCTTGTCAGTGCCTTCTTGGGCATAGGAGTGATCAGATGAAAGATGATATCATCAACTTAGCGAACAAATACATCAACTGGTTAAGGATTAGTCTCGGATGCTTCGACTTCGTATATAATGTCCTCAGATCCAAACCCGAATCGAGAATTCATACTCCATCGGTAGCTCAATCGACTCATCGAGCTGACTACCATACAAAACAAACAAGCAGTCAATCTTGAAGATTGAGACCATCCAACACGAGATAGAAAGAAAGTCATCACATTGAAACAAGGTTCGTGTTTATTTCATTCAAGAAAATTCATTACAAATTTACTTCATTCAATTAAATTATGTTACAACAGGAAGGAAACAAAAAATACAAGCTCAATTGACATCCTCGGGCATGGTGGCAAAGTTGGACCTCATTCGATGGAGCTCCTGATGACATCCATTTAGATAAAATGCCTTTACCAGTTGCTGGTCCGTACCGAAGAATACTAGGGATGGCATAGCTGGCTCCCCTCTTGGAAACTCATCCATCTCCCTGATATTCCTTCAAAAAACCGCAAGAAGTCAACTTAGGGCAAAAAACTATCCTCTAGAAAGGTCCAAGATCTTCTTGGAGGGCTCGATATTGAGAAGGCCCCACTACAGTCACTCGCTCCTCGTCTAAATTGACAGACAACACAGTTTACCCAAGTAGGCTGCTACAAGGCCACATTAGGGAGATGAAACTTCAACAATAAGAAAATCAATAAATAGCCCTGGCTGGGATGATTGAAACATCAACAGCTTCATCAGGCCAACACCTGTTGCAGTTCCATGGTTGGAGCAATGACATTTTCTAATACCTATCTTGCTAAGCTAGAATACCTGTAGGTGCATCCCTCTTGGACCCCTGCAGCCAACCAAAGGGTGGGGGAAAATCCCTCCATAGAAGAATGAACGTTGACGACCATCGGACCCCCGGTGGAAGGCTACAACTATGACACCATGGGGGCTAGGTAGAACAAACTCAACTCCAAATAAAAGACTCCCTCCATTTATAGAGAAAGTGAATAAGGGCACATCCAGCCACCGCCCTAGTCATGTGCCAAATATCATTACCCAAATGGCTTTAGAAATCATACCTTCCAAGAGAAGGTGCCCCAATCATCCCCTCCAATAAATAATATTTTCGAAAACTATGAGCATTAAAGGCCCTATGCATTAAGGCCCTCGAATCCCACGACCCTTCATTGCATGGCCTTCAAAACAAACCGCCCAAATCGATCCACGAGGCGCAATGCAAGGCCTATCGACGATCAACATGTGGCAGACTCCAATGAATCTGGAGGTAATTCCCAAATCTCATATTCCAAACCATTGCGGCGCGGTGCTTGAAACTCTCCAACCATCATAATTATGATGAGGATGGCGAAGAAATATACTAATGGAAGACCCAAGATTCTCTCTGCCATACATTGTGGAACAAATATCCCAAGGAGAGAGGTTGGATCGATAACCAATAATCAGCCCAGGGGCTAACTACTACCTTCTCCCAAAGCAGTGAGACCGCTTTGGGCATGCGAGTAAGGGAAGCTATTGTAAGGATTACTTGCTATATGACCCAACCTCTCTTCCTCGGATCACAATCAAGCATCCACTGATGTCCCAGCAAGACCATCTTGGGCATCAGAGATAGACCCAGGAATCTGAGGTGAAGCGGTGCTACATCATTAGCCTCCAACCAACCTTTAGCTCGATTGGTTACCGACCTCAAGATTGAGATCTGACCAATGATAAGAAATGACATTCAAAAGCCCACATGAGTGTTAATACATTTGAGGCAAAGCCTCGGTGTTGCCCTAACCTTAGGCTGTTGTCTTATTCAGCCACACGGGTGATCCCTAAAATCTTTCAAAAATTTTTAGAATGTGGGTATGATCTGCTACTGACCCATGACTAATAAATTTGATCTGCAAGCATGACCTGCTACTATTGCCCATGACTAACACCCTTGGTTCATAAGTTAGTGGGTGGATTCCAGTGGCTTGTCAGATTATGGCCCCATTGGCCCTAACCCTATCAAATTTTAGCATGCCAACCTATGACTCTATCTTTATATAAAAAGACAAAAGAAGAGGCCCTCCAGGAAGGCTTGACTCCAAATCTAATATTCTGCCCCGCTCTTCTCTTTCCTCCTTCAGTTGTTCCTTAAACTCGGACTGACTTAATCATTGGAGGGTCCCCCACTGGATATACTCTGGATTGGACTTTCTTTGTAGGTTCTCCAACCATCATGAGTGGCCAATGTCCGTTGAGGCTCCTAATCGATCTCCAGACATGTGGCCATGAGATTTAGTGGCAACACTTACCAAAAGAATATTACTCAAAATCATTCAACTGGTGTGGCTTATTCTCGTTGCTCCCTTTCAATTGATGCCGTGAAGTGCGTCATTTGATGATCAACTATTTTTGGAAGGTAACTTTTTTAGTGGTTTTTCTGAGTTAGCATTGCTGTGTTAATTACTTTTTGTCCCCACCGATGTTTACCACATTAGGCTATTCCACCGGCCCTTCCTAAGGTTAAACAAGTCAACAAAGAAATGGTGGTAACTTGAGAAATCTATAGCTATCTCGATGCAAAGGTCTTGGGACGAGGGAGACATAATGACCCGAAAAGGATGGGTGGTAGCACCCTGGGGTAGCAATACACAAATCAATCATGTACCAATGCAATAAAGCAATGAATCAATGTTAGTCAAGGTAATGCACTAGCCATTGTCTATCCTTTGCCTTGTTTCACTCAAGAACCATGCTCTTGCCACCTCAAGTAAAGCAAAATCCAAGTGCTTGCATGACTTGAAAACTATGAATGTTAGGTAGGTCTCAAAACCGATACAATAAGCGAATACTGATGTATCCATATTTATATTATTTTTTATAATATAAAATAATATGGATATTAAATTCATATCAAAATTAGTACCTATGCTAGTTCTTAATAGATATGATTATGAATCATATATTAAGCATATCTATATTTGTTCTAAATGAATTTGGATACAAATTGGATATTATTTATATCTACATCTTTCGTGCAAAATAAATATAAGCT
>KE505191.1:450765-465633 GCA_000441515.1 Elaeis oleifera | reverse complement strand
CCTAGATCTGGTTCCTTCAATGAATGAAGAAAATTTTTCTAAGTATAGATTCTCTTTTTTTGTGTCTCTGCAATGTCGTAGAATTATTATTTGATCACCGAATATCAATCGACAAGCCGAACATTCAGTAGTATTTGTAGAATTCATCCGTTAGTCGAATATTAATAGACATACTTTACCTTGTAGGTATCAGGATAAATGGTAATAAGCTGAATACCTTTCGACCGACCATAGTCAGGTTAGTATGTCTAGTTATTTGATCATTAGTGGCAATCCGAATATCCTTCGACCGATCGTAGTCAAATCAGTATAATTCTAATCCGATCAAGATCGTATTGGCATAGTATTTGTTTAGTTAAATTAAGTCGGCATAATTATCGTTCGACTAGAGTCGGCTTTTACAGTGAAAAGTCGAGATACAGTCTGTACCGAGATACAGTCGGTATTTTGATTTTTACAGTGAAAGCTGAAATATCATCGATGTATCAATTTTACAGTAAAAAATTGAAATATAGTCGATAGAAACTGACTGTCCATCTATCAGTCTATTATCACTTCGTAGTTGGCTGAAACTTGTGATTTTGAAATTTAATGGTTCATTCTGAATACTGTACATATGAGCAACTTTATTGATAATATATTTTAAGTTATCAGCATTCCACATTTAAGGAATAGCTGCTCCTTCAAAGGTTTCGAATCGATATGCATCCGGTCTAAGTGTCTCGATTATTTTGTAAGATCCTTCCCAATTTAGAGATAATTTTCTTAGTCCAGCAGTTTTGAGACTTCTGCTTTCCTTAGGATTAGGTCTCCTGGATGGAAGATCTTCGGCTTAACTTTTGCATTATAATAGCGGACTACTCTTTGTCGATAAGCTGCCATCCGAACTTGAGCTTATCGTCGGACTTCTGAAAGTAGATCCAGATCGGCTCTCCGATATTCTGAATTGCTCGGCTCACTATATTATCCTACTCTTATTGATGGTAGTCCGATCTCAAGTGGGATCATCGCTTCTGTTCGATAAGCCAAATTGAATGGCGATTCTTTCGTTGGTAGACGTGGAGTTGTTCGATAAGTCCACAAGATCGGATATAATTCTTCCATCCAAAGGTCTTTAGCTTCATTCAATTTGATCTTGAGTCCATGCAGAATTGTTCAGTTTGTTACCTCCACCTCTCCGTTGGATTATGGATGGCCGACTGATGTGAGTTTGTGCATGATGTGAAATTTCGTATAGAACTCTTTGAATTTTTGATTGTCGAATTGTCAATCATTGTTAGTGATGATGGTGTGTGGTAGATCAAATCTGCATATGATTGATTTCTGAATGAAGTCTTTCATGCATCTTACTTTTAGTGATTTGGCCAGAGGTTCAGCTTTTACCTATTTGGTGAAGTAATCGATGGCGACCACTATAAACTTCCTCTGATCAGATGTCGGAGGGAAAGGACTAAGTATGTCAATCCCCTATTGTGCGAAGGATCATGGTGTAACAATTGATGTCAGTTGACTAGCCAGTTGGTGTTGTATATTTGCATATTTCTGATATGGTTCACACCTGTGGACGAGTTCAGCTGCATCTTTTTTCATGGTGGCCAATAATATCCTTATCGTAGGACCTTATAAGTCAGAGATTTACCCCCCAAGTGATTTTCACAATTTTCTTGTGAACTTCTCTAAGTGCATAGTCGGCATCTGTTGGTCCCAAATACTTCAGTAAGGGAAGAGAGAACGACCTCTTATATAATTGACCATTCATCAAAATGTATTGTGAAGCCATCCATTTGAGTCGTTTGGCTTTTGAGCGATCTGTAGGGAGAGTTTCATCAGTTAAATATTGGACAATCAGATCCATCCAGCTTGATTCATCAGTGATTTGTAGTACTTTTTCGATTTTATCAATACTCGACTGTTCAAGACATTCGATGAATGTTCGACCCAGCGAGTTGAAAGAAATGGTTGCGAGTCACGAAAGTACTTCAGCTCGAGCATTTTTTATCCTTAGGATGTGAAAGATCTCAAAGTATTTAGGGTTGACGTAAGATTTTCATCTTCTGAAGATATTTCATCATAATAGGGTCTCGAGCTTCAAATTCGCTCTTAACTTGTCCAGCAATCAATTGTCAGTCGATGAAGACCTTCAGGCTGTCGATATCAAGCTCTTTGATAATTTTTAGACCGACTAAAAGTGCTTCATATTCAGCTTATTTATTCGAAGCTTTAAAGTTGAATCAAAGAGCATATTCAGTAATAATCCCTTCTAAATTGGTGAGGATGAGACCAGCTCCGCTGCCCTGTGCATTAGATGCTCCATCAATGTGCGCACCCATACTGACATTGAGTTGAATTCGAGGGTCGTGGCCTGTTTATTTGTCATTAGGTTCATCCTGAAGATTATTATCAGGTATTGTACACTCAGTGATGAAGTCGGCTAAAACTTGTGCCTTCATTAATGGACGTAGGCGATATTGTATATCAAATTCGTCAAGCTTTATTGCCCACTTTGTCATTCAACCTGATGTATCAGGTCGATGTAAGATTGCCTTCAACGACTGATCTGTCAAGCCAATAATAGGATGTGCGCTTGGAAGTATGGACGAAGTCGCTGTAATGATATGATCAGAGCATAGATCATCTTCTCGGCTCTTGAATATCTCACTTCAGTATTATGAAGCACCTTGCTAGTATAGTATATCGATCGTTGAATTCGATTTTCATCATTTTGGATGAGTACCGAACTAACTGCCTCCGTAGATATCATCAAGTAGAGATACAAAGTTTCTCTGACTTTTGGCTTTGTAAGCAATGGTGGAGATGCAAGGTATCTTTTCAGGTCCTCAAAAGACTGTTGGCACTCATCTAACCATGAGAAGTCTTTTGCTTACCTCAAGATTTTGAAAAGGACAAGCATCTTTCTGTCAATCTTAAGATAAATCAATGGAGTGCGGGATCCTTCTATTGAGCTGTTGTATCTCTTTCTTGGAACTAGGATGCTTCGTGTTGATGATAACCTTTATTTTCTCAAGATTGGCTTCAATTCCTCGTTGTGATATAATAAACCCAGAAACTTTTCAGAAGTTACTCCGAATGCACATTTTGTCAGATTCAGCTTCATCTGATGTCGTCAAAGTGTGCTGAAAGCTTCTTCCAGATCCCGAACATGATCAATAGTTCAAAGATTTTTATCAGCATGTCGTCTACATAAACTTTCATATTTCGTCCGATCTGTACCTTGAAGATTTTGTTGACTAGTCGTTAGTAAGTTGCATTGATATTCTTTGAACCAAAAGATATTACTTTATAACAATAAATGCCTTTATCGGTTACGAAGACTGTGTGCTCCTCGTCTTCGGATGCCATCTAAATCTGATTGTAGGCTGCAAAGGCATCCATGAAGCTTAAGAGTCGGTGCCTCGAAGTTGCATCAACTAGTTGATCAATCTTTAACAAAAAAACTATCCTTCGGACAAGCTTCATTTAGATTTATGTAGTTGATGCAGATTCTCTATTTCTCATTGGTCTTTTTCACCATCACTATATTGGATAGCCAATCGGGATAAGTAGCTTCTCTGATAAAGTCAGCTGCGAGGAGCTTGTCGACTTCTTCATCAATGACTTTCTGCCTTTCAGAAGCAAAAGACTTTTTCTTTTGTCTCACTGGCTTAATCTTTGGATCGATATTTAGCCGATGAGTTATTACCTCCGGAGGAATACCTGGCATATCAGTAGCCGACCAAGCAAAAATATCGGCGTTCACTCTGAGTAGATTTATTAGCTGCTACCGCTCCGGATCAGGTAGTTGCGATCCAATTTGAACCGTTTTCTTAGGATTTTCTTCTTTTAGTGGGATAGAAACCAGTTGTTCGGTTGGTTCATCTCTCTCTTCATTTTCTCTTTGGTCTAATTTATCGACGAATAAAGAGTCTTCAGATTGATTATTTGTGTGAAAATAAGAAAGCAGTGTCGGATAAGTTGTTGATCTCCACGTATCTCTTCGATTTCATTTTTTATTGAAAATCAAACTAACAGATGATAAATGATAAGTTGAGACTACTGCTTTCAGGGTATTAAGTCTAGATCGTCCGAGTATGGCATTATAAGTCGAGAGAACTCTGACAACTGTGAATGTCACGAGAACAATACTCTGTTGTGCTTCAGTTTCTGCGGTTAATAGAAGAGTAATTTCTCCTTCCATAGTAACCGTATCTCTAGTGAAGCCGACTAATGGCGTCGAGACTCTCCTGAGTTGATCAGTCGGTAGTCGCATTCGGAAAAAAATCGAATAAACAAAACATCCGTCAAGCTTTCATTATCCACTATTTTTTTTTAAATCATAATTTACTATTGTTGCCGAAACAATGATAGCATCATCATGGAGAGTTTATATTTTTTGAACATCATCTTTCAAAAACTAATTACATTATCGAATCATCGTTTCTTCACCGACTCTTCCTTGGAAGTTGCCCTCCAGTTCTTCTGTCGCCTGAAGATCATATTGATTACTCCCACTGTTGGTCGATTGTTGAGTGTGTCCTCAACTTGCAGCTGAGGTTGTTGGTCGGTGGGAGGTTGAGTCGGGCGATCACATCGAAATTTTTTGAGGTAGCCTCGTCGAATCAGGGCTTCTATCTCATCCCTGAGCTAGAAATACTATTCGGTATCGTGATCATGATCACGATGGAACCGACCGTACTTCTTTCTATCTCAATTCTTCGATGGTGCTTTCATTGGTGGGAGGTGTCGTAAGTACTCCTCTCTTTTGATCTCCATCAAGATCTACGCACAGAAAGCAGAGAGAGGAGTGTAGGAGTCATACCTGCCTTAGTTGTTCGGTTTCGGACTTCATTGTCGAGGTGAAGCTCGCTTGTTGACAGTCGGTCTACTTGATTTGATCGGAGCTTCACTTTTCTTTTATTTCTTTTTTTGATCTTTTTCGTCTGTTTGGCGTTGGTCAGAGCAGCTTCATCCATGCGAATGTACTTGTACGCGCGCTCCAGAAATTTAGCATGGGTCCGAGGGAGAGTCTTGTCTAGAGAGTAGGTGAATCTCGATCCCCTCAAACCTCTCTTCATAGCCGATATAGCCATATCTTCATTGAGATCCTTGACTTCAAGTGTGGCCGCATTGAAGCGAGCCACAAAGTCTCTCAATATCTCTGTCTCACCTTGATTGAGAAGAGACTATCGGATGTCCATGACAGCCTTTGGCTGGTGTTGACGTGGGTCACGAAAGAATGCTCAAGCTGCTTGAAAGAGTTGATGCTCCCGACTGAAGTCCGAAATACCAGACTCGAGCAGCTTTTCGAAGAGTTGTTGGAAAGTCAATGCATAAGAGGGCATTGGTTGCCCCCTGAATCATCATGAGAGCCTTATAGCTCTCCAGATGGTCGATCGGATTAGTGGAGCTGTTGTATGACTCCATTTGCGGCATCTTGAATAGAGAGGGAATCGGTTCATCCAAGATGCACCGAGAGAGAGGCTGGGCAGTGTGGAAGTCGTAGTCATTGAAAACTTTCGATCTTCCATCTGAAGTCGGGCAAGCTGACGATCAATTTTTCTGAACTTATGTTTGTAGCCGTCGAGCCATCGTTGCTGGAAAACTTTAAGGATAGAACTCCCTGAAGAGCTCGAAGAAGGAGAAGCAGAAAGTGTCTACGACCATTTCTCTTTCTTGATACTATGTGCACGAGAAGGAGAAGGAGAAGGAGAATTCCACGAATGATGGGTGGCATGGTGGAGTGCTGAGAATATGGTTGCCCGTCTCAGTGAGAGTGTCGAGACGATCGCTCCGGAGATGAGGAGGGTGAGTGCCGTGGAGGATGGCGGCTGTGCCTGGATGGCACTAACTGAGCCACCGGCTGCTCCACCGACGGCTGCTGCTGCTGGGTTTGCTATTGCTGGAGGCTTTGGACTGCCTCCGTCAAAACTTTCATTTGCTGCATGAGTGCAGTAATTTGTGTGTCTGTGGTGACCACAGGATGCGAAGAACTGGGCTCTACCACTAGAGGTGAGGGAGGAACATCTTTCCGATGGGAAGACTGCCTCGCCGATCCAATCGAATGTTGAGCTCTGATTTTCGGCATGATTGATTGTAGTCTTTCCCTATCTGGTGTGTCAATCTGTTGCGGCCAATCTCCTATTGCGCCCGTCGCCGGTGAAGAGCACCTGCAAGATGAAGTCCAAATAGATCGAAATTGTGTCTAACGGGGACCCTCGATGGTTAAGTCAGAGAGGGGGTTGGTGAACAGCAAATAAAGAGAATTTGAAATGGCAGAGTCTTCGCTCAGAATTGCTTTATCCGTACTGCTCATTTACCTTCCTTTTACAGATGATTCTGATGTAACCGTCGAGCACGTGATCTCACTTTTTATGATGCTCGGACCATAATCATGGAGTTAATGGGTTGTTTGTGCCCACTAATGATCGTGACACGTAGTCGATAATTGTTTATAACGGTTAGGCATGTTGTGAAGATAGGTCGACTATATATCGGTAATAGTGATAAAACGGTAGTAGATCCGAATGAGAATCGGTCGGTAACTCTGATATGTCGATGGTCTTCGATTAATCAAGTTGTCAGTTGCTGATTGATAGTGGCCAATTGTAGATCGGTCAACTGATTGTAAGTCAGCATAATGTGTTCATACGGCCGATGTAGAGTCAGAATCGGAGGTCAGTTTACTTATCCTAACGATATGGATAAATTAGTATCAGACTATCGATTGGGTTAACCGTTTGGACCCGGTCCCTGTCCGAACTTGATTGAATAAGCTTGTTGATTATAACATTAGGGTCCAAATTCAGCAATTTTCTAACAATGAGGTTTTGGTTATTGAATTATTAGTCGTAAGCTTATGGATCGCCAATGGCCTACGTACAGTCTGTCCAGAGAAAGCACTTGTTAAAAGCAGAGAATCAGATTTGAAATTGGTTATTACTATTATCAGATGTCTACCTAAAAATGGTAGAATGAGTTTTTTCATTAATTATTTGATAGTATTGGAAAATATTATGATTGCTTACGGAAAAGCCTTACAAACCTTCGATGGACTGACATGGTTTTCCAACTGGTACACAAGATAGCCCATTATTTTTAGTAGAGAATTAATAAGAAGGAAATAAAGCTAGAGAAGTTCCCTCGTGAAGATTGAAGTTAGAGAATCGAAATCCACCATTGGATCATCCACTGATTGCTTTGAGATGGATGGATGATGGAGTTTGTTGCTCTTTGAGATCCATGCTGTGGGTGATCCAATGGTAGATTTGTGCGTAGAAAGGTAAATCATTCTTTCTCTCTACATTGCAATGGCTTTTCCAAAAATATTTGTAAAGAGATTAGACAACTTCTAGAGATCGCTATCACAACCGTTGTACTCGTTGAACCCTTGAACCCGAAGAATGCACGGATTGAATGGAAGTCATGTGGGCCTCTCACTGGAAGGCTTGTTGCGCCAAAAGTAAGAAAAACCCCATCTCTCTTTCCGACCCCATGTCCCTCCCGTGTGACCAATGTTAATTGAATTTAAAGATATCAAATAAAGGAAAGGGAAAGAACACTTTGTATAGCTCATTTTTTGCTAGAAGCTGAGGGTATTTATACTAAACCAATGACGATAGACTAGAGCTGACTTGGGAAGAGTAGAGGCAGTTTCGGGAAAGCCAAGTGGCTGCTCCTCTTAAATTCAGGATTCGACACTGATGTGGTATGGGGTTGATGCATTGCTTTCCACCTCCTAGGGGGAGGCCAGTAAAAGATGAAAAGGGAGTGACCCTAGGAGAAGAAGAAGAAGAAGAATCATGCATGCTATCCACCCAGAGATGATAATGTTGAAAAAGGATCTAGAAATATTTTCTCATGCATGAAGATTGAAGCTAGAATATGCAAATCTACCATTAGATCATCCACTGGTAACTTCAAGATTGTATAGGTAGATGAATGATGGAGTTTGTAGCTTTTTGAGATCCATGTGGTGGGTGATCCAATGATAGATTCATGCGAAGCAAGCCTTCTTTGTCTTTACACTGCAATGGTCATTTGGCTGGTGCATCACTTTGCGCCTCACTGGGGAGTTAGTAACTGATAAAAGAGGGTGACTTTAATAGAAGAAGAATCATACTGTCCATCTAGAGGTGATAATGTTGAGAAGGGATCTAGAAATGTTCCCTCTTAAAGGTTAAAATTAAAGAATGTGAATCCATCATTGGATCATTCATTAGTCGCTTTGAGATTTGTGCAGATGGATAAATGACAAGGTTAGAAGCTCCGTGAAATCTGCGTGGTGAGTGATCCATTAGTGGATTTGAGCAAAGGAGGGTGAATCCTTCTTTCTCTCTACATTATGATGGCCTTTGGGCTAATTCATCCCAATCATGCCTCGTTAGGGGCAGGCCAATAATTGTCATGTCCCAGCCCAAGGCCCGAGTTGAGTGCATGACAGACGGTCATATGTTCTTCGGATTCAACCGTAAAGGACATGCAATCCTACTTTTTCTTCAAACATTCGTAGTATTTTAGACTCAGACAATGGTAAAGTACTCTTAATAAAAAATTTAATCAATTTTTTATAAAAATATTAATCGTAAGTCTCCTGAATCTTAAACTCATCGTTGATCGATTTCAAGCCCCACATGTGCTTCTGGATTTGAAGAAAAAAAAAGAATGAACTTTATAAATTCAATATGTTTTCAATATCTTTAAGAGATTAAGTATAATTAAATTTTTTTAAATATAATAATTAAATAATAGATACATATACCAGCATAATTTAATTTTAAAATATGTCATGTATAATAGTAAAATATAAAATTCTCTTTTAATTTTTGATGACTACAGCTATGATCAGTCCTATGATAAGGCTCAAAAGAAGCGATCTCCAGAATACATAACACGTGATCTATTAGTATATACCAGTGATTAGCTCCATTGGTTAGACTCAAAAGAGAGTTAGCTTTGATTCACATGATCATAATTAACCTAATAATAAGACAAAGAGATTAGTCTTGAAAATAAATATGCGATGCATCGCATGTACCAGCAATTATCTCTGATTGGATAGGTCCAGAAGGACTAACTTTGCTAGTGATCAGCCTTGACCGACTAGATTTAGGAGAAATTATTTTTAGTCATGTGGCCGACAATCAATCTCGTTGGTTAGATGCAGATCATAATCTAATTAAATTTTTTTTTTATAATCTCCGTAATAATCAATATACTTATTCCCATAATATTTTTCAAACTATTTTCATATTTATTTTTAGAATAATAAATAATTTTTAGTCAAAAATTTATAGAACGTAATACCATGCAACATAGAGAAATAAAAAAAAAAGTACAATAATATCAAGGTACACTATGTTTGATCTATAGTTTGGAATTTTATTTTATGCATAAAATATGTATCCTTCCAAAGGTTCAATTTCTAAGTATTATAATTTTATATAATTCAAAATAAATAGTAACTTATAGTCGTTTGGATCTAAACTTTACAATCTTTGACTCACCACCCAATCTCTAGATCTAATATTTTTTCAGCGATGAAGGTTCTAAACAAGCAATTCACAATTTTTATTAGCCTTCAGTTCGAGAAAATTAGGATGAATAGAGAGAGACTTCCAGTCAGACCTAAATTGGACCTAATTATGATTTTTCTCTAGATGGTCCAAATTGATCATCAGAAGATCAATTTAGACCTAATCGAATTGGGAGATCTCTTATTACTAAAATATCTTTTACAATATATTGATTGCTTTGAGATTTATGCAGATGGACAAATGACAGAGTTTGGAGCTCTTTGAAATCCATACAATGGGTGATCCAATAGTGGATTCATACGAAGAAAGATGAATCCTTCTTTCTCTCTCTGTACATTGCGATGGCCTTTTGGATGATGCATTGCTTTATGCCTCGCTTGGAAGAGGCTGGTAACAGATGAAATTGGATGGCTCAAGCAGGAAAGAAGAATCGTGCTGTCCATCCAAAGGTGATAGTATTGAAAAGAATTTAGAGATGTTCCCTCATGAAGATTGAAGCTAAAACATATGAATCCACCATTGAATCATCCATTGATTGCTTTGAGATCCAGACAAATGAATGATGGAGTTTGAAGGTCTTCGAGATTTGTATGGTGGGTGATCCAATGGTGGATTGTGCGAAGGAAGGTGAATCCTTCTTTCTCTCCACACTAGGATGCCCTTTTAGTTGATACATCGCCTTGCGCCTTGCTTGTGGGGTCGGTAATATATGAAAGAGTAGAGAGGAGGGCTCTAGAAGAAGAAGTAGAAGAATCGTGCCATCCACCTAGAGGTGATAATGTTAAAAACAGATTGAAAGATGCTTTCCCATGAAGATTGAAGCTAGAGAATGCGAATCTACCAATGGATGGTTAATTGAAATCTCTGCAAGCAAATGAATGATGGAGTTTGTAGCTCTTTGAGATCTATGTGGCGGGTGATCCAATGGTGGATTCACATGAAGGAAGGCAAACCCTTTCTCTCTAAATTGCAATGACCTTTTGGCTGATGCATCACTTTGTGCCTCACCAGCGGTAGGCCGGTAGCAAATGAAAAGAGTCACTCTAGGAGAAGGAGAGGAATCATGCTGTCTACCTAGAGGTGATAATGTTGAGAAAAGATCTAGAGATGTTCCCTTCTGAAGATCGAAATTAGAGCATGCAAATCTGCTTGTGTGGCACATCATTGAAAGAATCTGTCGTGTTTCCCTATTGTCCAGGAGGCAAGCGCCGATTTCCCAGCGTGTTGTCCTTAAGCAGCATTCTTTGCCACAAGCTCTTCTCCATGATGCGGTAGTACTGAGAGCGAAAGGCCTACCACGTAGGACAAGAATGGGGAAGTGACAACAGCTATGAGGATAAGGATCACGGAAGTGCATGCATTAAGTAATTACTAATGACGTGGGCCAGGCATTAGTGAGTGATAAGAGAGCCAACTATGGAACACCCTCCTTAATACATATTTATATTGTCAATATTAAACTTTAGGAGCTTTTTTTTTTGGTTGCCATTTCTTGTGTAGTCTGAAGGAAGATGAATGGATCAGGTCTACATGAGATAGAATTGCATGGAATAAATGTCCAGAAATGGTGTACCTGCATATAATTGTAGCACTCTCTTCCAATTGATTCCTTTTCAGCAATGGCAAAATATACCAAGATAGGTTAATGGGCAATATGTGATGCATGGCTATCGCATCAGATGTTTCAAAAAGTTTAGATCTATAAACTAATGAAATTTCCAAATTTAGGTAAGTTGGGACATAATTTCCTAAACTCACAAGCCATTCAAGTCAGCACGACCTGAACCAACATAGTTGATGTTAAACCTCTGTCCCTGGTCTCTCTATTTCTTTTATAGATAACAGTTTAGACATAAATTATAAGCAAAAAAGTAATTTAATACTTGATCAGAAACTCTGACTTCATGATAGAGCATACTTATGCATAAGTATGAAATTAAGCATCAGAAAATTAAAGCACAGAGATAACTATCAACCATAGTGATAACGGTAGAGTAGCCCAAAATGTCGAAGGAGATGCACCACAATCACAAAGTGATCTACCTTCAAACACGAGTTAAGAATTAATAATGTAACAGGCTTGCAGACCTTAATCAGCTGCTTTGGTGCACTCTGAGAACCTAAGGAGGCACTTATTGGACAAAGGGCTATGCAATAGTAACATTAAGCTCAGGTAGGTTCTTTCATGCCATTTTATTGATCGGAAAAAGACAAAAAGAAGACCGATCAACAACTGAAGAAGGAAAATTAGATGTGCTCAATGCAATATAGCTGCTCATCCTTAACAAGTGATACATGTACATATAGATCCACAAAGTTTGATGCACATGATGGTTATGGAAACACAAATGGTCATATCATAGCCTTCCAATCTATGTAAAGATCTCTGAAGCTTGCATGAGAGCAGAGGCAAAAATGGTAATTGATAATTATGTGGCTGGAATGGCAAAGGGATAACTTCTTAAAACTTTAACTGAAAACTTTGTTCTAATATAAGCTTCTAAACTCTGTAAACTCAATGGTTAAGCATGCTCCATCGTAGCCATACATGGCGATACAGTGATGTTTAAGCCTCTTTCAACACTAGCCATACATTTTTTGAACTTACAACTTGCAACACTAAGAAATCATCTTCCCATTCACCAATTTGCCCTCTATCTGGAAGCAATTCCAATTGAGTGCCGATTTGTCATCAAGAGCCTTGCAAGCCCACCTCTTTGTTTGTCTCAAAGAATATCCTCTTACACCTCAGTTCTTGCATTCTGTGTCGAACAAATTATATCCAGCTGTTCATCCTTTATTGAGTTACCCGTTGTTTCTACTTGTTGGACAATCAAGAACAATAAGCATTGCCTGTTTCCTTCCCTGATCTTCAAAAAAAAAAAAATTGTTCCACTGTTTCAATTTCAGTTCATGCATCTATAGAATCCTCATTTGGAAAAAAGAAGAAGCAAAATTGCATGGCTTACACAAATGGTATTTACCATTCCTCCTGGAAAGAGAAGAAAAGGATTAACGATTGGAACCCAATAATTGAAGGAACAATCCAGAATCTCGTTAAGATGTGACTCTTGGACATGTAGACTGGCTTGAACCATTGATATAATCCTCTCCCTGGGTGGAAGAAATAGGAATAAAATGATCGAGTGAGACATAAATTATCCAAAACTCAACCTAGTGCCTCATCTAATAATGGCAGAAATATTGAGTTTCTTCAGTTTATTTTTTCTAGTAAGTGTCCAAAACAATGATATCGGTGATGTTCTTCCTCCTTATTTCTCATAGTGAAATTCCTGATGATGTTGCATCATGTAAACATGGTATTTTTCAATTAGCACTCACTAAATCTGATGCTTTTGGCTTCTGGATTCTAGAAGACATTTATTTGGCCTATGCATCATTTGGTCCATATAGCAAGATAAAACCAAAGCTGTCACATGGATGTATCATTCACCAAATTTGAAGAAAACTGATAAAAAAAAAGTCCTCCCATCAATGCTTTTCAGAACTGCAATCTCCATTTCATCAAATTCTGCATAAGTTTCCAGTTTCAGCTCCTTCATTTACCATCTCATCAGAAACAATTAGCAAACATAGGATTGTAGAACTAAAGCCTCAAATCCAGCAAATTATCTGTCAGTGTCTGCAGTTGTTCGAGAAAAGGAAAATAGCAAAATAAATATTTTGCAAGTGGGTTATATTCAGTTTATTAGATGCAGAGAGATCGAATATTCCTGAACAACGGAGATACAACCAACCATGTATAAAGAGGATGCAACAACCAACAGATAATATTATAATGATAGTACTAAAAAGCTAAACAAAGCATAGATAACCATGAATCAAATCTAAAATTATGTTGATGCCTACTTTTAGTCATCTAATGAGCCTTGTATTCATTTATTTTTTAAAACAAACAACTGTTTTAAGTCATAACTCCAAAATAGAGGGATTTTCTGTTCCAAGGTGATGGAGATGTAGAAATTTATTTTCCAGTATATGGTGGTTGTGTAAAGCGCTGTGTGTGTGTGTATGGGTGTATGTGGAGATACAGCATTACAACCATTTTGGGGGTCATAGCAATTCTGAGAATTTGCAAGGAAATTATGGAGAAAAGGTGCTGCAAATATTACATGGAAAGGTTTAGCGCATCCAGATAAAAGTTCAAAATTGATCATATAGGCATCCAAGAAATTACCAGCAGTTACAAATAAATGATATAAAACCACACAGAAATAAAGAAATGAAATACAAATTAGAAAGGTTAACAAAGAAATCATGAATATTTAAAAAACTGAATGAATAATGCAGATGTTCCACATAGGAATTACATTAAAGTTTTCATAAGGTACACAGAAAACACAAATTGCATGTATTTTAGTTAGGGCCTGAGAGAGAAAAGACATGATACCTGTGTGGCCAAAGAAAAGGCTGTGGACAACAGTACACACCAATGACATTCCCTGCAAAATGATGACAAAGAATGGGAAATAATGGGAAAGACATAGGCAAGGCCCATTTGTGCAGATCAAAAGAGTAGCATGTGTTACCTGACACAAAATATTGTTGTAAACACTCAGGAGGTTCTGAACTAGTTGTAGTTCTAGAACAACTCCTGGTTGGATCTTCATAGCGTCTGTACAGCTAATAAGATCCTCTAAAGGGCATATCGTTCTAGATCTAAACAATCTACATGATAGTGAATCTTCAGTAGCTTTTAGAATAAACAGGAATCCAATTCCCCAAGAGCTCTGCATTAATTGCACAATCCAGATAAATGGATCTCAATCCAACCTAATCCTCCAAGACACCAAATCCTTAATGGAAATCCTACTGAACACCTTACAAGACATACACACATCTCCACACTTGCAATCAAGATTAACCAGAGCATTATCCACCAAGAAATCAACGCCAATGCAACTCTTAATCAAGTATTAGTGCACACATTTGCCTGACCTCAACACCCCAAGGAGGCACATGCTCGCAGCCGAATCACCAGACGCCACTTGCCCATCCCGTAGCATCGCCGAAATGACTGAGATTGCTTCCAACAACCAAATCTCTCTCAGGCATTTTTCCGAACCGATGATCAGCAGAACAACCAAATCACCGCAACTCCCGCACATCTAGCGAATCGTATGATCCAAAATAACAGTTTCAGAGAGTTGAATGGTGAAGGTTCCAAGGAGGGAGTTTAGGAGGTTGGGCCTGAAGGTTTTGGTGAGATGGGATTGGAATTGGCCCAGCTTGGGAGGTGAAGAAGCAGAGCAGCAGTTCCTTGCCAGTTTCCCAAACTCAAACTTGGTTTGTGAGAAAGAAAAAGAATTTATCAAAC
>KE505191.1:372079-398495 GCA_000441515.1 Elaeis oleifera | reverse complement strand
CTTTTCTTTCTTTTTTCCTCCCTTTGTCTTTTTTTTATTTTTCTTCTTCTTTCTTTTTCTTTATCTTTTCTTCCTTTCCTTCTTTCCTCTTTCTTTCTCTCCTTGCATAGATGGGTTTCAGAGTCTCGAACTTGTCTTGATCCCATTTTCTTATAGGAATGGGATGGGATGGCCGAAACACCCCTGTCTCGTCGGGAAATAAAATCTTATTCATAATATTAATATCAAAAAATTATTTTAGATAGCATGAAACAAGATCAAAGCCAACTATATTGATAATATTAGTATTAATATTATTGGTAAAAAATACATACTAAAATGAAAGAAAAACCATATTAAATTGTCATAGTCCTGTCTATATTATCATACAGATTTTGCGATATACTCAATAAGCTTAATATATAGTCATTATTAACACACTGATAACAAACTATATTGATAAATCAATGAGGCTCAACTTATAAGTGGCATCTTATTTCACATGGTTCTTCATTTCTCAAAATAATATATTTTTCTAATAGCTATTACAATATCATAATGGCACCACAATGGCTTTGACCAACTTATATAATGTTTTAAATATAATTTGTTACACTTCAATATTGCATTTTTATAATAATTTCCAAACTAATAAAAAATCTTACCTTACACAACCAAATGTTCATCATCCTATAAGTCAGGCCAAAAATAATGCAACCTTGTTGCAAAAAGCACTATGTATGTGTAATCAACAATCGCTACCTTAACTGATAACACACAACACAACTTACCCAAAAGCAGAACGTCAATTTCATCACTAATTTATGGTTCTCCAAATCACTTTCATAATTCATCTCCAGTAAGGGTGTCCTTGGTTTGCACCATCTCATTTGGATAAATATCGCTGGCCCGCTTGTTGGATGTATCACCACCTTTGGCACCTCTATGCTTTTATAATTAACTATATCATCAATCCTTCATAAATTCTTGAAGCCCACCTCCTCTTTACTTTTGCAAGGAGGACTTCATGTGATTTTGTTAAAACCGCCAGCTTATGGTTCATAGGGAATTCATGAAATCACTAGGATAGCAAAATTTCAATAGTTCACCTTCAATATCTAGGTAGACAGATAAGCATAATTGAAGACTCAAGCATATTCACAGATGAAGCCACCAAGAGTGCATTTAAAAAAACTGATTGACAACCTCTGTCCAAGAAACTGATCAAAACAACATGGGGAAAATGATTCTAAACTATAATCAACCTCATACAACAAGTCTGGGTTCAGAAAGACACTGCATTTGTTATCAATAGAACTGAGCTCAATCTTGAACTGCCATGTAGCTTGAGGATCAATGTGCCTACTATTCTAAGACACCATCAAAGAGATATTGGATTTGCAGCACTACTGGAACTAACTATAAAATCTACAAATTCATTTGATTCTCTTAATACGAACATGAAGCTTTCTAATATTTTCTCCAAATAGTAACATTCATAAGTATGGTCCACCTTTATCTAGAGATGCTATCTGTCAAAACTACTAGCTTCAAAAAAAGTTCCGTGACAAAAGGAAAGTGCTCACAAACTTGACTACAAAATTAAGGGTGTTTTCTTATTCACCAGTTGCATAGATACAAGAGGAAGCCATGCAGATGCCTATGATAAATATTTTTTATCCGAATAAATTTCCAAGAAGCCAAAAAGGAATTAAGGGATTATACACAAATACATCTTCTCAGTTCAAAAATAAGTAAAGATACTGTAAAAGAATTAGAGGATTCTACATAAATACATATTCTCAGTTTAAAAAAAAAAGTAAAGATAAAAATGCTGAGGAACTGTGCACAGCAAGGAAATATACATATACAAGTACTCACCTCCAACCAAGCATAGGATCTTGTAAGTTCATAAGTTGCAAAACCACCATCTTTGTTCTACAAAGAAGCCAACAAAGGATAACATAAAAAACAGGGATTTGTTGCACATAGTAAAAGACTAGCAGATATACACAAATATTAACAAAACATTGAGTAGAAAATACTAGTAAAAGGAACAACGTTGATGAGAACAAGCATTAAAGGGCTCAGAAGGGTCTCACATAAGGCATCCCTTGGCTCATTCCCAGCCCAGGGACAAAAAGCATGCTTAATAAAGCGGACCCAGTTTGTATACTATTGAGTCTGATAGTGCTTCAGCTAAAAAGTTCCCAAGTCTGATGCGGGCCAGGATTTTTTTTGGCCTAACCAACTTGCATGCATCGCAAGCAACACAGATGCACAGGCATGCATGTATGCAAGCATGGATATGTAGATGCACATGTTTCAGATAACTTTTGAAGATGCTGAGTCTATAAATGTATGGATGCATACATTTCCAAGACAAAGCCAGAACCCATCTTGAATATAGCTCAGGCCTTATTGATTAATGCAAACTCTGTCAACGGGCCTAACTTCTCAGCCCAGGCCTATACATTTTACGTTTGGAATTTCATGCCAATTTGCTGGGACGATCCACTAATATTCCATAAGTTAATAAAGTATTTAGGTTTGGTCTGAAGAATTAGGCACATATATAAGCCAATGACACCATATTCAACAAAACTATTATTTAAATGCTCTTTAAATTATGGTACAGACAAATTACAACTAAAGCTAATATTAAGATATAATTCTTGTTTACATGGTTTTGACTTTTTGTATTATACATGTAACTTTGAACATTATTAATTTATTAATACATCAAGGTTGAAATCTTGCATAGTTTGGTATGCTACTGACACATATATACATTACTATACTTGAACAATGCTTCTGCGGTTGGAAATGCAACAAACTACAATATATTTATATCCAGTTCATGGCCAAGTTACCATAAGGGAAGAATGACATTAACAGCGTCATAAATCCGCCCTGCACATAATGGTTCACCAACAATTTCCGGAGAGATCTTCGACAACAATAATGAAGCCTGCACAAGAAAGAAAGGTATAAACAAGAATAGCATCAATAGAAGCAATAAATGTAAGATATACCTTCAACCCTTCTGCTGTGCAATCTGATATGGGCCATCCATGATCTGCCGTAGAAAAGGGCCATGCACCTTTAGAGATGTGGCGATACCAAAAGCTAAGATCACCAGGGCAGTCTTCAAGAACCTTCAAAAATATGTGGAATAATACAAACACAAAATTATTGGTGAAAGTGCAACAGGCACATCAAAAAGAGGCATTCTGCTAAAGAATATAAACCTGTGAGTTTTTATGTAGTCATGTGCCCGCTTAAGAGTAGGACCATATTCTTCAAAAGGTCAGTTGAGATAATTGCTTGAACGGTGAAAGCTGTATCCCACAATTGGCTGCCATTATAACCCTGCATTTTGTAAATGAGTATTGACTACTTAGACAATACTGTTGGAGATGCAATGTTCAGTCAAATCTTGCAGACAACAAGAAGGATGCCAATGAGCACAAAGAGAAGGAGAATGAACTTGATAGTATCTTAAAACCTGCATTTTCATGCCATCTTCTGCAAGCCACAAATAATCATAGATTCGTGGAAGGTGCAACTTGAATGCTTCTGAATTTGGATCTTCGATCCAGCAGGAAAGCATATTTAGTACCTGCATATGTTAAAATTCAGGCAAGGAGTGCTTGGTGCTACAAGAACTACATGATATAGAAGAAAACACAACATGAAAAACACAAAATAGATGGTGATTTCCCACTAATATGGCTAATGATTTATATTAACCAAAGAGTCTTTAGCAAACTTGGGAACAATTCTAGGATGCCATATGATCAAAAGCCGGATAATGAAGCATCAACATGCAACTGGTAACTATTTCTGGGATGTGAAGCATACAGCTCCAAGATTCTCAAAGCGAATAATAACTTATTAGGATGTAAGTCCAAACTTCAGAGTTTAACCACATGTCAAAGTCAACAACAAGCCTGACTAAGGCATATTCAAGTTATTTTGCATCTATAAGAATTAAATTAATTCTTCATCATGATGGATTAGTTGGCATCTACTCCATCACCATTAGGTTGTAAGTAACCCTATAACTGAACTATGCTATGGGCTGTGAATTCAACTCAAAGGCTATGAGTTGATTGTGAAATTTACTATCAAATGCAAAAAGGCATAAAAATCATACAACCATATTTCAGATTTTCCTTTGACAAAATTTTAGATTATATTGATGTGTACTTATATTTGAAAGCACTTAGAGAAGCTGGAGGCAGGTGCAACTCCTTTAACATGTTTATGAAGTTGAATATTAAAGATAGTTTTGGAAACGTAGAATGCCAATACAAAAGAACAAGATGGGCACAAGATTGGCAAGACAGAGCATAGGATCATTTTGTGATACATGTGGGATGGTCTCAAATGACAATGGGGCAAAATATTGGTACAGGATAGGCACAGAACGATAGCAAGGGATGACATAATGAAGCATGAGAAGCTGGTGGTGGAACAATTTTATGGTCAGTGCTATATGACATATCATTGATAAATACAGTGTCAAGTGCTGGTTCAAGGACTTGTAATGTCCGGCTAACATGGCCTAGTCTCGTGGATGGTCGGTTTATGCATTTGATGGATGGAGTAATGGCCTGAAGGCCTCATATCTAGACCTACTTGGACTCAACTACCATAAAACGAATGGGTAATGAATATACTAAGAGTATAGAAATTTAAAGTTCACAAGAGAACATCTAAGATCCAAGAGAATATTATGAGTCCCATGGTTACAACTTACAGCAGTTTAAATGAAAAGTATGGAATGTAAACAAGTATAGGAAAGGGAAATAAACATCAACATGGAAGAGTTCGAGATCATAGAGCAGTAGAAGAATACGATAGTTCAACTTTAAATCCACATAAACAGCTGAATCAAGCCCACAGTACAAAAGTATTCGTGATAAAAAGCCCTCCCACTAAAGCTGCTCGGATATACACCGAGATCTGGTCAGGAATGTGTTTGTGTTAAATCCTAAATTTATCAGCATGCATAAAAGAATCATTTCATATACGATGACAAAAATTAGTAACTAATCATTTTCGTATAATCCCCATAATGAATTTCAAGTCTCAAACACCACCACGTATCAACAAAAAACAGCAATCAACTCTTACATCTACAAGATAAAGATGCAAGTTAAAACTTTCATGCTTACCTTGTTAACAGGACCAATACAAATATATCGAGTATTCTCATCCTCATAATGAATATGTTGCATTGCAGCATGCAAAGCCTTCTCTCTCAACTTGCTACCAGGTGAATGCATTAGAACAGGTTCGACAACTTTATGAAGTAAAGCCCAAATTATATCTTGTATCAGCGGGTGGGGATAGTACAGATCTTCCTGAAATAAGAAAACAGTAAATACCTCAACCAATAAACATTAGCCCATGTTTAGGAGCCTTCAAAGGTCAAGATATGTTTCATCAACCTTAAGAATTTTGCCAACCAACTCTCAATCTGATGCAAAATCTATGAATTGGTGAAGTTTTCAGGCAAAGCCTCCTTGGCAAAGTGACCCAACAAGGCCAAATCACAAGTGTTACACAGGCCTATGCATGGAAATACAAATTGCAACATAAAGATAATTGTGTTCTATCTAAGCAACATCGACTCAAGGCACACTATTAGTTTTAAACACCAAAACCAAATGACAACATCTTGGCAAACATGCAACTCTAGGTCCCCAGCCAAGACATTCATCATAGATGGCATAGAACTACTGGAACCACTCATATCAAAGAATGTGTATATGAACTAGGAGTCTAAACCTTGTAGATGGGTTTAATTCAAATCCTTCACCGTATCATTCATCCATGTGGATTATTCTCACATATCGCATTTTAATGTCCTTAAGTAACAACATGGTTTCTTGAAGTTTAGCTCTAACGAGCTTTTCTTTCTTGTTTTTGTTTGATCTGATGTCATGCTATTTCGTATTAGCTTGTGAGCAGGATTTCATTCAATAGTACTATGGAAATGTTGAAGACCTTTTATAAGCAACAACTCACATCTTTAGATTAATTTAGAACACTCGATTATTGGAGGTTGAGATATAAAAGCAAATTTTGAGTGCTCTTAACTTGTCAATTTCTCATTAAAAATAACTAAAAACAGCTTGCATGCAAATAAAATTGTGAGCCAATATAACATAGCATGTTATATCTTTCACTGAGTGTTGGTACAATATGTCAAGACTGAGCTACATGGACACAATTTTCAATAGTCACCTCATCCCGTAGATTATTTACATACACCCTTCTGAAAGGGAGATCATTTTATTTGGAAAAATGGAACTCAATTGTATGTTGTACTATTTAGAAGAAGCATAATGCATGTAACTTCAATAGTAGCAGATCATCTATTATTGCACTGTTTGATAAAGTTGTAATTTTTGCCATGTGGAAAGCCTGTGCCAATGATATGTACATGGCATATGCCACCAAGCCTTCGTTTGGACAGCACAACCCTTGCCACTTGTGCTGAGAAGTAGGGTTCAAATCTAAAGAGCATCAGCCCTCGCTTTGACCCCCATAAATATAAATCCACCATTCAATGAGCAGTACTTGATCTGCCTGGGGCTCGGCTCCGACCTAAGTGGGGATGGGGTAGTTATAGCATAGAGGATGGGGAACAGCACCTCCCACTTCTCAAAAAGATATTTTAATTGTATATTTCTCCAATAATTTCAAAAGGTGGAAGTCAAGTCCACTCACACCTCCATGATCTTTTATTAAAGGTTACCCTGCAATGAGGGTTATGGGCTGCCTTTCAAATTGTATTGGGCTAACAAACAATTTAGTCTTTGCACTTGCCATGTTGGCCATTTTCACCAGTTTGGTGTCTCCACCAACACTTCCAATTTATTCTTTCTCTTTCTTTTAGCTCATTAAGTTAATCTTGTGAATTTATGATACTTTAGCAAATTTTAATTTCATTAGTTTTGTAAGAGCACAGACATTGTTACATGCATAAGGTCTTTCTTGAATGCCCCTTCAAACTTATCTAACAAATGAGGACATCAATTAGCTGGAATATAAATAAAAGTCTTAGTGGCTAAAAAGATGGTAACAAACACAATAGAGCTTCTATGTTTAGTATGGGCATGAAGCTGTTTGAGGCATTACTCAACACCTATCAAGTTCAAGTATTATGTTGTGAATGAAATAGTGTCTGATCTCCATAAATCTATCACATTTAGTGAGTAATATATATAAATGCAGCAGGTTCATTTATCCTCTAATGGCAAACCAAGAAAAGGGAATCGACTAATATGAAAGAAAAGGATCATAGCAGCAGGCATGTTTCCAAATCTTAACACAACGCTCCTTAATTTTTTTCAGAATTTCCTTATATCCCCTTATCTTTTTTCATGTAGACTTTCTAAAAGTTTCACACTTTTCTTAATTTTCTTCTAGAACATATTGAAATAGATGAAAGAGGAATGCCCACAAACAAACATGTAACTGCCAAATTCTTTAAAATTTACCTTCACATATACAACTAAAATACTTCAGTATATTCAGAATTCTACAAGGCAAGGCCTACACATAACAAATCTAACTTCACAAGGAAACACATTATCAAACACATATTTACCAACCTTTGCACACTCATTTCGAGCCCGATTCCAATCTATCTGCTGATAGGGACAACCATATAGCTCCTTCCTCAGCGATAAAACTGTAGGTGTAATTGGACCTACAAACCTCTTTCCATATATATAAGACATGGGCAAATAACCATCCGGCAGTGACACCACATTCGTCCTGTGAAGCAAGAAAAGTTAACATGGCAAACCTTGAAGCATTCAAAAATTAACAAGTCAGCATTTAATATTGCACCAAGGAATGGTCCCAATCAAGATTCACCATCTTGGTACTGGACCTATACCAATATCATCCTATTATAGTGTCAATATGCGGTTCGATATGGTATACCAAGTGTCAGTATAGTTCAAGACATCCTATCGGTATGTGGCGGTATGAGACAGTACAACAGACTGTGATCCCAATACAAGAATGACAATAAAATCCTTGGATAGTAATAACAAGGGCATGTCGTCTAATATGAATACTCTTGGACAGTAATAACAAGAGGCATGCCGTCCATTATGAATATTATTGCCTTTATTATCTAAAGCAGCAGACCTCATTTTTTGTATTAACTAGGGAAGAGAACACCATGAATGCTAACTCAACTAAGCCTTAACCCCAACAAGTTGGGATCTGCTTCATGAATCCTTATCCACCATTCCACTCTATTTAGGGCCACACTTTTTTAAAGATGTAGAGATATGAAGTCAACATTCTTTACTATGAATGCAGAGGGAAGGAAAACAAATTTAGTGATTTTTTGTTAGAAAAGAATGATACTTCTATCGATTTCTTCAAGTACAGATATTAAATGTGAGATATTGGATCAAACAAGTGTTGCTAAGAATGGAAATTCATTAAAGGTCCATAAATTATGGAATAATTGCAATATATCTTCATATATCAAAATTAATTACATGTTCCTGGTTTCCATATTTACTCAAGTGAATTCTTTTAATTACTTGTTATTTGGACAAGATATCAGCTATCACACCAACCACTTTGTTAGATACATGGCCTGTAGCCTATGGATCATACTTAAGAAAAAGTTCATTTTGATCTATAATGTGTCAGAAGGAACAGAAGATATAAGTAGACAAAAAAGCAAGGAAACATTTTGTAAATATCAACACCTTTGATCCTTGATTTATAAGGAGGAATATTTGTAAATTTGATAATGAATAAGCTGCCATCTTAAGATTACTGGCAGTAAAGATGACATAGTATTGTAGCAACCTTTATCGTGCAGAAAGGAATAAACTTGTGAATTTAACCACACTTCACTGAGACAATCAACAATTGAAGAGGTGCCCATTCTCTCTGGGAATGCATCAGAACACTTAAAATATTACTAAGTTATTTAGCAATTGCCTCAACACCCAAAGTTCAAAAATAAGTAAAATCAACAAGTTCATTGCTACTGAAAGAGATGTTTTGCCTACAAATTCTTCTAAAATCTGGCTTATCTTTGATAAAAAGAAGACAAGATATACTACTTATTTTGCATTCCTATACATATATGATACTAATCTAATACTAATCAAAAATTGTCACCAATAACCCCTTCTAGGAGAAATGAAAAAGACAAAAAACTGCTAACAACATAAGGGAGGAAATTAGAGAGAGAAAAAGAGAATACCAGGATGGACAGAGAGAAAATATGGGAGTAACCACATCTCTGGAGGTAGTGGGTTGTTGCCAGACCATTCAAACACTCCAAGTACCTGCAATTATTTCAGCGCAAGGACATCAGAGATTACTCCTTACAACTGACAACCACAAGCTATCATTTATATGGATGAAAGGATCAGATTTATTACAGAGAGCCAAAATTTTCCCCATGATGTTATGGTTGTTGCACCACCATGGTCTAGAATCCAAGTTCGTGCTTTTTGCATCGCCCCATCTCCATCATCAGGTCCTTCACCCAGCAACCTCAATGTAACATACGTCAAGACTGAACCAAACATGGTGCTGTGGCCTTCTATATGCAAACCCCAGCCACCATCTTTGTTCTGCAATGTAATTCATTAAGTGTTCAACATATTGAAAGCTTCAGATCCTCTATGTAACAAAGAATTGCTATATGAAACTGAGAAGGTTTTTAATTGTGGATGCCTGATGATTGTAGAGGTAACGACGAATCTCCTGCTTATGCTCTGGTGATAAAACCGTATTTAATGCTCCAGTAACAGATAATGCTATAATCTGCACCACACAATGAATCAAACACATAAAACAACCATCATTGTACAACAAAAAGTAGCAACATGATGCCTTTACCTACCCAACTGATTCAGCAAGACGAATGAAATATATATTCTCTTTTTTTTTTCCAAGACAGATTGAAAGAAGGGCATCAGCCTAAAACTTAGGAATAATGCAAAAACAACATGTTCACATTAAAGACAGAAATGATCCAAAAATCATCATTCTGCAGTATTAAGTATCAATGCTGTCTATACATACACCAACTGTACAGTACTAATTCAACATAAATCAGTGCAAAAATTGAATATGTGCCAGAGAGGAGCAAGTACCAAGCCAGGCATAAGGAACATTGGGCCGCCATAGTCCCCAGGCCAGTGTCCATCATGTGCTTGGAGAGTAGAATAACAGCTAATAGCCCTTCTTAAAGAGGTCAAGACAACTTCTTCTGTAACATCTTCATGGTCTTCTAGCTTGATGCAGGGGAAATTTATTTCAAGTGGACTCTCCTTTGCAAACTGCATTAAGAAAGTTAAAAAGAATTACATCACCACCTTCAATAAAGGAGATGATAGGAAAAGTGAGGGGGGTCCATTTTCCATCAGAACATACTTGTTGTCCAAACTATGGAGTTCCAGGATCATTCTTATCTATTCAAAGTGAGCAAGCTCATGCTAATGCACTATCATTTGGAATTTTAATTATGGAAGACATCCTAGCAGATAGAGAGTCTTAGCTACAGAACTAGCAAATATAGATGACTTGATGCAAGTGTTAGCAAATTCTTTTTTTTGAAGGTAAGTGTTAGCAAATTCTACCATCATAATGAGTCATAGCACAGCAATTTGTATAATCATCCAAGCAACATTGCCTATCATCAACCCTTAAATCCCAAAGCTAACTATGACATAATTATTTCAACATCAGTTAAGTACCATAATAGGTGAAAACCCATAAATCTCAAAATTAATTTCTAAAGTGTCAGAAATAACTTAAATCCCAAAATAACTATACCAGACACGCTAGATGCTTTCCTATGCAACGATTTTTAATGGCCTAGATATGAATTATGCAAGACAACCAAATCCAGTCATGTAATTATGTGTCAGCACACATGACCAAATAATTTTCCACCTTAAAATATATATGTAGGTCTTCTTGTTCCATTATTTCTTAGTCTTACATATTCTCCATGAATTATAACTAGCTTGTGACAGATATTCTCCAGTCATTGATTGATGAATTATAAGTTTACACATATGGAATAAGAATAACAGCATATTTAGGTCTCATAACTACTGCCAACAATCATGACAACTAGCACATATTACTACCTGCCCTAGTAAGATAAATTAAAAAAAAAAAGGAAGAAGTATACCTGCAACCGCATGAGGAGATCAGTGCTGTGCTTCATCTCAAAACGATGCTCCCGAAACAGCTCACGAGCCTTCTCGACCGCAGCAATCTCCTCATCCGTGCCCAGATTCGGTTCAA
This sequence comes from Elaeis oleifera, assembly GCA_000441515.1. Classification (NCBI taxonomy): domain Eukaryota; kingdom Viridiplantae; phylum Streptophyta; class Magnoliopsida; order Arecales; family Arecaceae; genus Elaeis; species Elaeis oleifera. The sequence goes on along the minus strand of KE505191.1, from coordinate 387,191 downwards.
ATTCCCACAGCTGCCTCCCTACATGGTTGTTCCTGGTCCTCAGCCACGAGCTGCCGCCCTGCGCAATCTTAAGCCTCCACATTGCCGAATCAGAAAGAAGAACTGCAAGAATCCATCCATTAAAATAATCAAAACAAAATCCAATGAGAAAAAAAAATTCAAGATTAGGGTCAAAACCAAAGTTCACCGAACTGACCCGAACCGGATGGTTCGAGGCATGCCGAACCTTACCGATGGCTAACCGGTATGATTCAGACGTCCGATTTGGAATGCCGATGAAAACACAGTAAGGGAGAAGGAAAGAAAGGAATAGAGAGAGGAGAGGGGACGACCGGCGGCGGCCCATCAAGGCCACAGGAGGGCCGCCGAGTCTTCGGATCTCTGTGGTCCTTTGCGAATGAAACTAAGAAGAGAGACATAGAAAGAGGGGAAGGGAGAGGAGAGGAGAGGAGGGAGGGGAATACGGCGGGAGGCCACCATAGCCACTGTAGCCGCCGTACGGCCAAAACCCCCCGCAACCATCGTGGGTTCAAAACAGGGGCTTCGCTATGCATCAGGACAAAATCCTATTTTGAACCCATGGCGGCCCTTCCCCTCTCTTCTCAGTTTCTCTCACAAAGGACCGTTGAGATCGGGAGGCCTCGATGACCCTTCGACAACCTCTGCGGTCCTTCGGTGGCCACCGCAGGTATCTCCGTAGGCCTCCAATTCCTTCTCTCCCTCCCACCCTTCCTCTCTCTCTCTCTTTTCATCCCCCCTTTCCATGTCGGTTCAGACCCAATACGGTCTAATACGAGGGCGTACCGACTCATACTGCTGGCTGGCACAGGATGTCAGTTCCAAGTCGATGATCCTTGACCGCAGCAAGAAAAAAAAATGCCTGCAAACATATAAACCACATAAAATCCATTCTTTCAATAAACAATAAATCAAGAAATAGAGAGCAATGAAATAAGAATAAAGAGACCAAGTAAAATATTTTCGATTCGATTTGAGAGGAGAAATCAAGAAAAGATATGCACGAAGACTGTACTACCTTCAAGATCAGGATATTTTGATGGCGACGAGATGGAAGGAAAATCAAAAAAAAAAAAATATGCACGAAGATAGTACTACCTTCAAGATCGAGATATTTTGATGGTGATGAGATGGAAGATTGGAAAGATAGGAGTGCAGATTAGGGTTCTTCCGTTCTTGAATGCATCTGGAAGCTCTCAATGGCACACGAAGGTGGTGGCAGTGAAGAGCTCTCTTCCATCTTCTCCTCCGATCTCCATTACCATCGACTAAAGATTCTTGGGTCTGCAGGGATATTATTTTGAAAATCTACGGAAAGAACTATGGAGATTTTTCTCATGAAAAAGAAACTAAAAAGGGATTGGTGAGGACCCAGAAGCGATTTACCCCGCATTACGATGCAGTCCCCTCTAGTGTGGCTATGGCCCCTCCCAACGCAATACAATGCATCATGGGAGCTCCAAACCCATCAACTCAGCTCGACCACCTGCAAGAGGAAGGGAAAAATAGATGGCACCCAAGCAACGGACATGATCGTAAGGCGGTGCTTGCGATGGCAGAGGGCCAAGCCCTTGGTGCAGATGGAGCAAAGGAGACAGGACAAGAAGGCAAAGTCATCAAAGAGGAGAGGGCGGAGTCATAGGATTGCTTTGCTGAAGGGTCGAGGGTAGAGCGGAAGGTGGAGGCATCGAAGAATATCGATCTATGTATCCAGGCGGTCTAATTGAACCAGAAGGTTTGATAATCGCCCTGGCCTTATTATGCGATCCGTGGGGTGTGATTTTTTTAAACGATATTTGATTTATTTATCTATTTATTATGTCGTGATAAGGCCAGGCGATGATTATCAAACCTCCCAATTCAGTCGAACCGTCCAGATGCACAGATCGATATTTCTCGATGTCTTCACCCTTCAGTCCACCTCTAGCCCTTCAGCAAAGCAATCCTACGACTCTACCCTCCTTTCTTCTTTGATGACTCTACCTCCTCGTCCTCACTCCTCTGCTCTGTCTACATCAAGGACTTGGCCCCTCTACCATCGCAAGTGCCGCCCTGCAGTCACATCCACTGCATGAGTGCCACCCATTTTTTTCTTTCCCTCCTGCAAGCGGTCAAGCCGAGCCGATGGATTTGGAGCTCTCACGACACATCGTGTTGCGTTCAGGGGGCCACGCCACATTAAAGGGGACCACATCATGATGTGGGGTAAACTGCTTCTGGATCCTCACCGGTCCCTTTTAGTTTTTTTTTCATGAAAAAAATTGCCACAATCCTTTCTAAAGATTTTGAAAATAAATACCCATGCAGACCCAAGAGTCTCCTGTTCACTCCCCTCCTTTACTAAAGGATAACGGAGATCGGAGGAGAAGATGGAAGAGAGCTCTTCACCACCACCACCTCTGCATGCCATAGAGAGCTTCCAGATACATTCAAGAATGGAAGAACCTTAATCTACACTCCTATCTTTTCCAATCTTTCCATCTCGTTGCCATCAAAATATCTTGATCTTGAAGATAGTACTATCTTCGTGCATATCTTTTACTTGATTTTTCTTCCACCTCGCCACCATCAAAATATCCCAATCTTGAAGGTAGTATTTGTCTTCATGCATATCTTTTCTTGATTTTCCCCTTCAAATCGAACCAAAATATCTTACTTGATCCCCTTCTTATTCTTATTTCATTGCTCTCTATTTCTTGCTTTTACTTGTTTATTAAAAGAATAGATTTTATATGATTCATATGCTTGCAGGCATTCTTTTGCCTTGCTGTGGTCAAGGATCGCCGACTCGAAACTGGCACCCTGTGCCGGCCGACAGCATGAGTCGATACATCTCCATACCGGATCATACGAGATACGAATCGACACGAATAGGAGGGATGACCCAAGGAGAGAGAGGGGGAGGGAGGGAAAGAATGGGAGGCCTACAGAGACACCTGCGGTGGCCACCGGAGAGCCGCGAGGCTACCGAGGCCTCCTGATCTCCACGGTCCTCCGTGAGAGAAACTGAGAAGAGAGAGATTAAGAGAGAGAGGGTGGAAGGGGCCGTCGTGAGTTCGAAACAAGGATTTTGTCCCGATACATAGGGAAGCCCCTATCTCAAACCAACGGTGACCGTGGGGAGGGGGTTTGGCTATCTAGCAGCCGCCATCTTCCCCTCCCTCCTCTCTTCTCCCTTCCCCTCTCTCTATCTCTCTCTTCTCAGTTTCTCTCATAAAGGACCGTGGAGACTCGGAGGCTCGATGGCCCTCCGATGGCCTCGACAGGCCACCACCAACCTTCCCCTCTTCTTCCCTCTCCTCTGTGTTCCTCTCTTTCCTTCTTCCTTGCTCTATTTCATCGGCATTCCGAATCGGACATCCGAACCACACCGGTTAGCTATCGATACGGTTCAATGAGCCTCGAACTGCTCAATTCGAACCAGTTCGGCGAACCTTAATTTTAACCCTAATTTTGAATTTTTGCCTCATTGGATTTGTTTGATCATTTTAATAGATGGATTCCTGTAATTCTTCCTCTTGCTTCGGCAATATGGAGGCTTAAGCTTGTGCAGGGCGGCAGCCCATGGCTGAGGACCACAAACAACCATGTAAAGAGGCAGCTGTGGGAATTTGATCCGAATCTAGGCACGACCGAGGAGATCACTATGGTCGAGAAGGTCCGTGAGCTATTTCGGGAGCATAATTTTGAGATGAAGCACAGCGTTGATCTCCTCATGCGGTTGCAGGTATACTTCTTTTTTTTTTAATGTTTATCTTACTGGGGCAGGTAGTCATATGTGCTAGTTGTCTATGATTATTGACAGTAGTTAGAAGATCCGAATATACTGTTATTCTTATTCAATATACGTAAGCTTAAAATTCATCAATCAATGACTTGAGAATATCCGTCACAAGCTAGTTATAATTCATGGAAGAATATGCAAGACTATGAAAGAATAGCAATTTGTGTAATTATCAGAGCAACATTGCCTATCATCAACCCTTAAATCCCAAAGCTAACTATGACATAATTATTCAACATCAGTTAAGTATCATAATAGGGGGAAACCAATAAATCTCAAATTAATTTCTAAAGTTTTAGAAACAACTTAAATCCCAAAGTAACTATACCAGACATGCTAGATGCTTTCCTATGCAATGATTTTAATGGCCTAGACATGAATTACAACCAAATCCAGTCATGTAATTACAAGTGTCAGCATACATAACCAAATAATTTTCCACCATAAAATACATATGTAGGTCTTCTTGTTCCATTATTCTTAGTCTTGCATATTCTTCCATCAATTATAACTAGCTTGTGATGGATATTCTCAAGTTATTGATTGACGAATTCTAAGTTTATACATATTGAATAAGAATAATAGCATATTTGGATCTCCTGACTCTTGTCAAAATCATAACAACTAGCACATATTACTACCTGCCCAGTAAGATAAACATTTTAAAAAAAGGAAGAAGTATACCTACAACCGCAAGAGGAGATCAGCACTGTGCTTCATCTCAAAACGATGCTCCCGAAACAGCTCACAGGCCTTCTCAACCACAGCGATCTCCTCAGTCGTGCCCAGATTCGGTTCAAATTTCCACAGCCAAGGTTTTAAATCCCATGAGCCGAGACTGTCTCGATTTTTCATGGAACGGGATGCACCACCATCTCGCCACCATCCCATCTCGACACTTGAGACAAAGGATGTCCCAAGACATTCCGATCGGGATGTTTGGACGTCCTATCCCAACACATGGGATGGTTCCCTATCCCAACACATGGGATGGTACCCTATTTTTCGTGGGACGTCCTGCTAGGACCTGAATTCTTACCCACAGCTGCCTCCCTACATGGTTGTTCGTGGTCCTCAATCATAGGCTGCCGCCCTGCACAATCTTAAGCCTTCATATTGTCGAATGGACAGGAAGAACTACAGAAATTCATCCATTAAAATGATCAAAACAAAATCTGGTGAGGAAAAAGATTCAAGATTAGGGTTTGCAATGGCAGAGCCAAGCCCTTGGTGCAGACGGAGCATAGGAGCGAGGACGAGGAGGCAGAGTCATCAAAGAGGAGAGAAGGATGGAGTCGTAGGATTGCTTTGCCGAAGGATTGGGGGTGGATTGGTGGGTGGAGGCATCGAAGAATATCGATCTGTGCATCCAGGTGGTCCGACTGAACAGGGAGGTTTCATAATCATCCAACCCCCCCCCCCCCCCACTTTAAAATATCTATTATGATTCTAAATAGTATGTATTTATCTATTTTAGTGTGTATAAACATTTTATTATATCTATTTTCTTAACCCCAACGTAGAAGCCTCCGTTTTAAAACTGGTTTCTATGATTCCAAGCACAACTCCTACCCAAGCTTTCAAAACACCACAACCTATCTCACAGAGCTAATGTTCAGGAAGTAAGGACATATTACACCATAAGCCTTGAGTCTCCGTCTCTCTCATTCTGTGGTGGCTGGTGCAAGCTAACATGACACGCAGTTGGCCCTTGAGTTGAACAGCATGAGAAAGGCCTTGTTAATGTGGCTCTCATTCTGTGGTGGCTGGTGCAAGCTAATGCATCTACATTACAGTTCAGAAAGGTGGAACTTAGCCTAGTGCAAGTCTCACACCATGGATTTGGTATCACATTCATATTACCATGAGAACAGAAAGGGAACAACTCACACCGCAACAAATCGCACAAAATCCCAAGAAAAAACTCCAATCGGAACCTAGGAAAGCCCTCCGATCTCCCTCAGGTACTCTCTTTCCCCATGGATCTCCCAAAATGAAAAAGAAGCGAAACGAAAAAGAATGATCAATCTATGTGGGAACTTTACCTTTCAAATTTTTTTTTCGTCTTTCCTTGTTTTCGTTAATTTTCCTCCCCAGGTTTTTCCGCTGTTTTTCCGTCCTCAGGAGTCTCAATCTGGTGGGAGGCTTGGAGCGGCCGGAGCGGCCGACTAGGGAAGCTTAGACGATGGCGGTTTTGTGGCGTCCGGATCAAAGCGGGGTGGCTCCCGCCGCTTGAGGCCTTCTCTTTCAAATACACGTGTCACGGTGATGCCATTGTCGAGGTGGGTGCCGAGGGCCGCGCGGTCGGAGCAGGCGAGGGAGGGCTCAGAGATGAGGGCTGCGGCTTCAGTGAGAGAAGATGAAGAGAATGAGAGAGGAACCGGACTCCCCGAATGAAAATAAACTTGGATTGGATTAGATATATTAAATTAGAGATATTGGATTAGATATATTAAATTAGATTAGATTAGCTAATCGGTTTTTCGGGTCCCATTAAGAAAGTATGCGATAAGTCCACATTGATGGACTGGCCCGACGTGATGGTAGGCCTCGTTCAGCGTGATCCCACCCTCCTCACGTGGACGTCAGAGAGAAACGTAATTTAAAAAATTGAACAGCAGAGAACGCCGCAGCCTGTCATCCGAAATCTAATCTCCGCGTGTGATGTGACCGCAAGGAATGAACCTTATCGAACATGTATCCGACATGATATCATATGTACTAAAGAGGTCAAAAAGAGTGCTCTGTCATTTTTATCATTAAAAATTCTAAAAATTATAAAATATTAAAATGATGTCTTTTTTTTTTATAGACAAAATGATGTCTATCTATTAAAACGAACTTATTTGATAGGTACCTACTAAATCATACCTATTTACTTGACATGTGTTACACCGTGCCTATTAATACTTTGGATAGACGTACAAGAGAAAATTTTTTAATTAATTTCATAATATATAATTTTGTATGCTTATATTTGATATGTATAATTGAAACGTATTGAAATTTATTATGCATGTATTTACATATTTGTAAAAAAATTAGTTCAATAAATTTATTTATATCTTTAAGATTTGAAAAAATATGAAAAAATTTATGTGTGAATAAAAAAATATAATAATATTGCTAGCATATTTCTTTTAAATTTCTATCTCCAAATAATTTTTGGATATTCATTACAATTTATATTAATTAAATAATTTTTTGTTAAATAAATATTTGTTATTTTAATTTTTTAATTAAATTTAAATTTTTTTATTTCAAAAATATATGTATATAAATTATTTTATTTTATAGTAATGAATTGACGTCTGATCGATTAGGTATTCCTTCATAGCCAACGATTTTCAACCGAACAAACATCGACAGTAAACAAATCTCACAATCAAAAACTTTCTTTTAAAAAAATAGTCGTAACATCTGATTTTTTTCGGATCCTCAATATATGTAGATGAAGTTTGAGTCTAAATTTAAAACTGTTATGCATATGATATGCGAAAATATATGGGTATACGACAGAAACTCAATGAATAAAAAAAAAACTCTAAATGTGGTTGTTTGGAAGGGACCAATCTTTTTAATGTATGATTTTTGGTTGTTGTGAAGAAGAGAATTATGAGTGGGACCATAGGCTTTTAATTTTTAGAGGCTGAGACTTGGGTGCTGCTGGCTGGTTCATGTGTGGGATTTAATGCGAGAGATTTGAATGGCCTGGGGCTTCAAGTGGGCGTGCAAGAAGTGGACTCATGCCCTGATGCCTGGGAGCATGCTTCGAGCATTATTTGGATTTGGATGCGGTCTTTGCGGATCTCTTCGCATGGATGTGATGTGGTTGATGCGAGCGACGGGCTTAATGCAGTGAGGACATGGATGTGGCCTGATACATGATGCAATAGAGAGTGGGTTCGAATGAGGCCTGAGACACGGACGCACAAAACAACGGCTAAAGAAATTAAAATCAAGAAAGAAAAGAAATCAGTGAGGAATTAAAAAGTTGAATATGGTCAGGATTCTTAGCCCATAAAAAAAGATCCAGATAAAAGAGAAGAATAAAATAAAAAATAAAAATAAAAAAAATTAATAGAGAAAAAAAGAGAGAAAAAAAAAATGGCTCTATGCGCGGATAGCAATCTTCGCCTTCAAAAAAATAGATGAAATCCTTCGATCCAGATTTGTATTATGATCTTATTGTGTATTTTCTTTTATTATGCAATCAATTATTTGAATATTAGCAGATTTTTTTATTTTTAAATAATATTGAATATTTAACAAATATAAATAATTTCTATAATTTTATCCATAGTTCAAGTAGTAGTTTTCATTATTTCATGAAATAGATTTTTGAATAGTTTATGACTATATAGAAATAAGTCGTGATCTAAGAATACAATTCGTGCTCCGTGAGATAAGCTATGCTCAAAATTTAATCATGAATTTATCTTTTTTCTAATCACTAAGACTTGTAATTTTTAGTGATCTAGATTGCTTTAATTAAAATATAAATTTATGATTAAAGGATAGATTCGAAAACCTAAGGTACTTTCTTCTATTTGATTTTTTCTAACTTTATTTCTGTCAAACTTGTTTCTTTACTTTTCAAAATCCTAAAAATTTAATTCTTCACTTTACTTTCTAATTTGAATGCAACTCGGCCTTTTAATCCCTGAGGATATGATTTTGACTTATCCTATCAATATAGTTTGAGTTAAAGTTTATTTTTGACTGCCTACGACAGCGATCAACAAAGCCCGGATTCAAATTAAATTTCCAATCCTAGCATGGAGCCAAGGTCACTAGGCTCAGAAGCCAAATTGGCCTCAGAACCATTGCATTTTTTGATAGGGTTTTCAGGACTTGCCCCCAAAAAGGTAGACCATTCTTCGATTGAATCAACGGACCCCACCATTAAAGGAGTTCGAGAGGAAAGATTAGGATCCAGAAAGAAAAAGAAAGATCGAAACAAATATAAAAACAGATGGGCAAAAAAGAACGATCAAAGAAAATCCACCTAGATAGAAAGAAGAAAGCTGGAGGACAACTGGAGATGATGAGGATGACTCCTGGATAGTCCCTTGAAAATATCACAGTGAAGAAAAAATCCAGACGGAGCAAATATGGCACGATGATGAATCAAGGGAGAAGAAGAACCAGAAGAAGAGGGAGAGACTCGAAAGACTGCTAGAAATGTAAAGAGAAGGAAAGTGGTGCAGCTTTATAGCTGAAAAGGATGGCTCTAGAAGATCGTGAATCATCGCCATCGAACGAGTAGTCCACACATAGCGTCTTCCCATCGGTTGACTTCCGCCGTCAGTCGTCCAGATTAATGCACCGTACCAAAAAAGTATCCATCGAATTTAAGTCAAAATCCTGTATTTCAGTTATGATTACCTTCCCAAATCCCTTCACATCCACTCCAAAATCATGAGCATCTTTTCATCTTGTACTTTTCATATCTTTGACGCTAAGAATCAACAGTACTCCCTTCACCCGACCAAAGCTCAGAGCTCGAATGTGAGAGTAGGGGGCATGTATTGGGAGAAAATTCGTACAAATCAAAAATATAAAGAAGCCCAAGGTCTAAAATAGTCAGACCCAATTTCTGAAAGTGCAAAGCCATGGCCAACTCATGATCGACCTCCGCCTGAGTTAACCTACAGCTGGCCTTCAGCTCACATCACCTAAGTGAAAACTGATGCCGAAGGTTCATCGGTATAACTTGACGAGTCTTATTCAGAATCGTCGGTGGCCTCCTGATAGCCTACCCGCTAGCGCCGAGCTATCTGCGAATGACGTGGATCGATTTGGCATTTATTCATAGCCACCGATTCTAACCGAACAAGCATCGACAGGGAACAAACCTCACCACCAAGGGCCCTCTTTCTAAGAAAATAGTCGTAACTTCCGACCCTTCTTCAACTCTATTCATCAACAACGACTTGCCTAGTAGCCCTCTCAGTGGCTACCGATGCCCCTCCACCAATCGATCGCTGCTGATGGCTCCTCAAGTGTCGCTAATGAGGCCTCGGGTCAACCAGATCAATTTAAATGCACCGACCAACTGGATACTTTGAGCAATCGGATAAAATATTCTAACAAACTTTCATAAGTGGTGAACAAAATATCCTGACAAATTTTCGAAACATGACGACAGAATATCCTGACAAACTTTCAGAATATGGCCACATGGTGTAATAGACACTCACGACTAATAATCTAGTTAGTGGGTAAACAGCAGGCAGCCTACCTTGACAGTCTATAGGCTCAGACCTAACAACCTTCAGACTTTGTCTATAAGAAGATGTGAAAAAAAGGACCTCAAGATAAGCCATCACTCTGCTTCTCATGCTCCTCCCTCTATTGAACGAGATACTGACTTGAGCGTCGGAGGGTCCCTGTCGAAACAACCTCCGGTCAGGACTTTTCTTGCAGGTCTTGCCCCTGAGAGACTGATCTCAACCATCTGCTCCAACTCCTCCGATGCTGGCTAAAATCTCTCACCAACAAGTATATAGAATCTCAAGTGTTTTGAATATTTTTAAAAGATTTATATAATATATAACATAATAATAAATGATCAAATAGCATAATTGTTGTATATCTCCATCTTAGCCTCGACCACAGCCAGATACATCCTCGACGCCATCTGAGCTGCGGAAGATGAATCTGATCAGACCACGTATCTGCAATGGACCCAAAGGTTGCTAGGCACACCATATCGAACTGAAAGTAGCGGCTATCCTTGCTCCTTGATTCATATCGAGGTCCTCACCTCGGCTCCAGATGAGCTATTCAAGGTCGTCTAAGGCCAAGCTACGGTCTTCCAACCTCCATTGATAGAATCTGTCTCTCTGCCAAACTGAAAAAATCTAGACAAAGGACTCTGTCGTGATTGAGTCTCCCACAAAGGAATAACCTTTCCAAATCAATTTACATGCAAAATTCGGAAGGCAATCAAGACTCCAAAACATGTACAACTCCAAAACCTCTCCTATAAAAAAAGGGGCAAAGAGACCCTCAAAGTAAGTTCTCAACCTTCACTCTCTCCTTCTCATTGTTTCCATCTCCTGACTTGAGCTTCAAAGGATCTTCATCAGAGAACACCTCAGGGAGGATTTTTTGCAGGTTCTCATGCAGAGCTCAGTAGTAGTACCTTGGTCACCTTCACCTCAACTGTCCGATATCAAGTGTAGATATCAGAAGCAATACTTGGCGTTAGAGGAAGGGCCCCCAACTAATTTTGGGGTCTTATTCTGAGAAGAGAGTGTTTACCATAGATCACCATGACGACACGAATGGGTGCATCGAATACGTCGCCCTGCTCTAATGGTAAGCAGACCAACAATGTCCCATCACAGAACGTACCACCACCATCGACCCAAGAGAATCCCCAACCAATAGTGTCGGCGGCCTTCCAAGACCAATACAACAGCATTGTCCGCAAGCTCTTTCAACCGTAGTGAGAGGAATGCAGTAGAACACCGAACCTCATCCTACTTCAAAAATTTCACAACCAGTCAGAGGAAGGTCAGTTGACCGACCTCTTCGTAACCCAAGGGCGGATGCCAGTTGTCTTAGTCAATCTAATAGTCTGATTCGATAGAGGCATAGACGATCGCCCACTCTGATCTCAAGAAGGGACTCGACACCGGATCATTTTCTCCTCGTCACCATCCGACTCGGGAGGATGACCTAGAAAGGGGGCTCCAGGAGATACAGCAATGGATTGACATGCTACAGGCACCACAATAGCAAGATGTTGATTTGGGTTTCAACACGGATCCATCATGATTTCACAAAGAAAAGGAAAGATGTCACTTGACCTAGACGTGTACTTGGTTCAGTCTGGCCTTCATGATTTCACTCGAAGTCTTTTAAAATTGATTCTTCCTCTAACTTAGTCCTAAACTTAAAAGAAGGTAAGCTAAAAATAAAAGAAGATTTAAATGTAAAAGTTGGGTTGCCTCCCAACAAGCGCTAATTTAAAGTCTTCAGCCAAACTTCATGATTCTGTCTATCCCGTGTCGAATATTGGATTGATAAATTCTAATAATTTTGGATTGTTAATCTCAAGAAGATGGCCTACAATCTCTTTATTGATAAATTTTAGTATTTTATTACTAATCTCCAGAAAGTAGTTCATGATCCCGTTCTTAGTCAATTTTATCTTTCTAATTTTAAGAAGATAATTTACGAATCCATTCACAGATCCTTATTTGTTGAGAATTTTCCTATTTATTTTCTAAAATATACATAAATTGAGTTTTTGAGTTAAGAGTTGAGTCCGATGCAATAGGTATCGGAAGGTTATCACTTGATTCTAAACATATATACTCAAGTATGATCAATTTTTGTAGATCGAGGTTGAAAGTAGATTCATACTAGCTCCTAAATCTAATAGGACTCGATCAAAGATGATGTCTTCTATAATACATGAAATCAAAGGAGAACTGAGATCTTTCATTTTTTGAGGCAATAGATTTAACAGGACTGTACTTATATTCTCAGACAACATAATTTCTTTTTATGATTTGCGACTCACACTTTTGAGTGCAAAATTTTTTGAGAAATTTAGTATAAGCTGGAACATGCTGAATCGCATCGAAGAGAGGTAGATTAATATGAACTTACTTAAAATATTCCATTAACTTCTTATTGCGTGCTTTTTGCTTTTTGCGGGAAGAACCGGCTTCCAGGGCTAAAGAAAATAGGATTCTAGGTTTATATCTCTCGGATAACTTATCTGCTTTCTTCTTCCCTTTATCTTTCTCACTCAGATTGGAACCAGCATCAGTACTAGTTTCGGACTCAGGTTCTTCTATGCGGTTAGTCTCGGTACTAACTTCTTCTAAGTTCACATTTTGACTAGCATCAGTACTAGCCTCTCTTATCTAGTCTTGATATGGATCCTTAAGAATTTTACCACTTTTAAACTCAGAAATTACTTTGGCATTCTCAAATTGGAGATTCTTTGGTGGGACATTGGATTGATGACTAGATCCAGGTAGTTGGTGGACATTTTAGCTTGACAGTTGACCTGGCTTTCTTCCATGATGGACTTAGCTAACTATCCTATTTATGCTTCTAGCCTGATGATGGATTGTTGTTGGATCATAATTAGTTGTTGAAGTTGAGTTAACCTATCGTCGGCTATATTGGTCTATTGAAGAGGTGGGTTGATGGTTGATTGTGATATGATGGCTGGATAGGCTGATTAGGCTGACTTCTATTATGGATATAATTTTGGTATTGGGGCCTATTTTGAACGTTTTGCATAGAAGAAATTTGGGTCAAGCCTGAGTCTGTTGGGATTTTCAAGAAAATTGGGATGGTTCCTCCAACTTGGATTATATGTGTGCGAGAATGGATCATTAATCGGCTTGGAGTAGCCTTACGCAGCTTGAACTTGTTCTTAGATAAAGGTAAAATTTACAGTCATAGGACATTCACTTATATGATGGGCTGGACTAGCACAAATAGAACAAATCTCCTAATAATTAGAAGATGATGCGTATTGTGTAAGAGATTGTTGACCTAGGACTAGGACTTGATCTAACTTATAGGCAAGAAGGTCGATTTTATCTGATTTATGAGCTATCCGGTTCAAGTCAGTCTTAGAATTAGAGTCTAAAATTTGATCTCATAGATTGTCCACTTTTTATGAGGAATCGATCTTTCATAGGAAGATAATGAAGCATGGTTGATCAAATTTTTACTCAAAGTTTCAAACAAGGCATAGGCTTCATCCTCACTCTTGCTTATGAATGTACCTCCATAAGATGCATCCTCTATCTGTCTATATTGATCTCCTAAATCCTCATAGAAAGCTTGAACAATTTGTCACTTAGATAGATCATGGTGTAGATATTTTCTAAGAAGTTTCTTAAGTCCATGACTAATGAATTTATTCTCTTGGAAGCTGAACAAATCCAGTGATCGCTCATCTCATGGTATTGGTTCGACCTATGGGATAGAATTTCTTAAGAAATTCATGTTGCATTTCAGCCCAAGTTCGAATTGGTCTCCTTATTATGCCAAATCAGTGCTTGGCTTTGTCCTTTAGTGAAAAAGAGAATAGAGTCAGTCTAAGTGCATCATCAGTAAAGTTTTGGATCTTCACCATGGAATAAATTTCTAAAAACTCATCTAGATGCTCATAAGGATCTTCATTGGTGTTCCCATAGAAAGATGGAAGCATCTGGATTGTGCTTGACTTGATCTTATAATGACTTGCAGAAATATCAGATAAGTGGATACAAGTCGATGGGTTATAGGTGGAAGAATAAGTATTTCTTCATCTGTCTATATGGTTCTTCAGAATTTCTAGCCATTTAATTGTCAGATTTAACATGGATCAGCCGTTCAATTTTAGGATTGGATTTTATTAGATTAGAAAAAGAGATCTCCTACCGTGCATGTATCAGTGCAAACCCTAATGTGTATGGTTCAAATTTTTTTTTTAAAGAAAAGGAGAGAAGGAGAAGAAGAGAAGAGGAAGAAAGAGAGAAGTTCTAAAGAATCCTAAGAGAGTCTTAGACCGAGAGACGATAGATAAGAAACATTAGTTATGGTTAGACGTTAATTACAATCAAGTTAGCACAAAGTAAACTCTCTGTCATGAGGTTATCCTAAATTCAGACAACTCCTAACTATTCCAAGTGCACTGTTAAGCACTCCACGCACGAACTTAACCAATCAACTGGCCAATAAGTGTAAAGTTGGTAGGGTCCCTCCGTTACTTTCCTTAGACATCAACTAAATTGGCCAGATCAGTGAATAGAATCAATTAAGAATCATCTTCTTCAGGATGTAATCCTTAAACTACTTTTCTAGATATTAATTGATCAACTATGCCCGATCTGATTCAACTTTCGGGATCACATGTCTTATTGAGCTCGAGTTTCTTAAGGGCTGACATCTAGTTAATTTAATTTAGAGACTTGAGTTGATGAGGGATGTTGGTTGGTTATTTTGGACTAAGAAAGAGTGATGAAATCTTTACTTTATCTTGTTAATAGGTGTTGTCCTTAAGTTAATTTGAGATGAATATGCGCAATCAATTTCAAATAAGGAGTTCTATATAACTAAATTAGATACATGAAACTAATTAAATTTGAGAAGTTCACCTTGTCTTCAGCAATCAATTAAAAAAAAATCTAAATGATGGATGCTCTACGCAATTAGGATTTTTACTCTTGTCATGAAGTTTTGATTAGGTTTAAGTGGGTTATGTTAAGTTAATTTGAAAGAAAGTAACTAATGCTAAAAAGAAAAGAATTTAGGGTTAGGATTGATCTCACCAAGCAAAATTGA
>KE505191.1:347925-372059 GCA_000441515.1 Elaeis oleifera | reverse complement strand
TTGAAAGTTTTTTTTTCTTTTTTTCTACAATAAAAATAACAAAAGTTAGTAAGTTGTATTCATAAGAAATCAAAGAATTAAAAATTTTAGCATTTGTGCCTTTTTCGGTAATGGCGTTAAAAACTTGATATTGCGCGATGTTGTCGTTAGGACACCATGATTATTAGTTTAAATATAATTTTTAAAAAATTAAAAATATATAGAAAGCAATGAGTTGGATCAATTTTATAGAGAAGGCCGTGCTGATTTAAAATTTAATTTTTAAAGAAATAAAGATGCACGAAAATAATTGAAATAAAAATAAAATTAAAATATGAAAAAAAACTTAGTACTAAGATCTACTATCTAGATCTTAACTTCTACTTAAAATAAAAGTAAAGAATAAAATTTAAAGAGTATAAAATAACTTTTACATTAATTAAACTAGAATTCAATTATAAAAATTTAAAAGAACAAGTAAATTAAATAAAAAAATCATAACAAAATTTAGAATAGATTGGCGCAGCCTTGTCAGAAAGATAGTTGATGAGCTCTTCTTCCTTCAAACTCCTCAGAGCGTGCTGAGCTTCATCTTCTTCTTTCTTTTTGAATTTGATCTTTGAGATGGCATGGGTGTGGAGATGGTAAAGGAATAAAGCTTTCTTCTAAGTATTTTTTTTTAGAAGCCAACCTAAAGCCTTAAGCTATGCTGCTTTCTCTCTCTATGCCTTCCCCTCTCTTAGGTGATTTTTTTTGTATGCTTGAGGTTCTTTTTGTAGCTTTCCTAACCTCCAAAGTCTTAACCATATTCAATCTCCTAAACTCTTGCAGATTCGTGGCTTTCGCATATCAAGCGCATCTCAATCTCAGTCGGCATCCAAATCCACATGAAAACAGCCCGCTGTTCCACGTATCAGGCCACTGTCGCACACCTGCTCACTCGCCAACCATGCCGTATCCTTTCTCTCACTTAAGCCACATGAATCATCTCTGTTCAAACCTGCTTGGCCCACACACGAATGCCCGCTGTGAGCTTGCGCATCCAAACCGCTTCAAATCCACCCACAGTTGCTTTTTATTTTGAACCAGCTCACAGTGCCCAACACCCTTGATTTTGCCTCGTGGGTCCCCTCGTAACTCTCCTCTTCACAACAACCCTCACTCTCTCTCTTTTAAGAGCCATGGTCCCACTCCCTTTCTTTCTTTCTGTCCTTTTTTTTTTCTTTTTCTTTTATCCATTGGTCCCTACTATACGTCCGTGTATCTTGACATATCATTTACGTGACAGATCTGAATTTAGATTCGAACTTCATCTGCATGTATTGGAGGGCCGTTGCTTGTTGATTTATGATTAAATCTTTATAATTAATTATTCTTAAAAAAATAAAAATAGATTCAGTGGACCACTTAAAATTTTAAATTCCTTATGCTCCTACAAGAAGCAACTGACGCAACCCTCTGTCGAGCTTTTCCTTCGACCTTGAGGAAGACCGCCCGCCACTCGTGTTCAAGCTTACAACTAAACACCATGGACTCTTTTATTAGCTTAGTTGAATGTTCGTCATGTACTTTGTTAGCAATCGTTGGCAGCATCACAACTCAGACTTTCTCATTAGCATAAAGTAGCGAAAGAATGAGCCACTTCGAGACTATATCAATCGCTTCAATGCTACGATATTGAAAGTACGGAACTTGGATCAATCCATGGCAATGACCGCACTAAAGGTCGGACTTCTCCAAAATGACCTCCTCTTCTCACTCAATAAAAAATATCGGAAGGACTTTGCCGAAATATTGGGGAGGGCAGAAAGATGCTCAAGCAGAGGAAGCCCAGGATCAGCAAGGAGAAAACTTTGATGGTGGATCACAACCAAATACTGAACAGGATAAGAAGAAAGATTATCGATGAGTGCAGCATCGATGCGTCAAGCAAAGGCCCTATCATTCTTGGACTCCACCTCGGAGAAACCGAGCTAGGTCTCCTGCAAGGCAACACCGATCTAGAATCCCACCATGGAAGTTTCACTATTTCACTCCATTGAACACCTCCCGAGCTCAGATACTGATGGAGATAGAATGCCAAGAAGAGCTCCCTTGGCTGAGGAGGATGTTTGCTTTGATGCGAGCGGGGAATCCAAGAAAATATTACAGGTATGACCAAAACCACAGGCACGATACGGAGGAATGCTGGCAACTCAGAGAAGAAATAGAAGTACTCATCCGATAGGGGTGTCTTCGGTATTATGTTGATGAACGACTAATTCTAGAGAACCCATGGGGCAATCCTCCGCAGTAAGAAAACCCCGACAAAAATCAACCAATAACGGGTGAGATCCGTACCATCTCTAGGAGGTAGCTTGGCCATGACACCTCCAGACTAAGCCGAACTAAAGCAAAAGAATCGAAGAAGAGAAAGGTCAACGACGAAATTACTTCTTCGAAGCCAACTTGAAAGGAATAAAATGCCCACATGATGACTCTATAGTTGTGTCCCTAAACATTTCAAACTATGATGTGCATCAGATCTTGATTGATAATGAAAGTTGGATAGACGTTTTGTCTTATGATGTATTTGTTCAAATGGGCTTAAATTTTGAGTGACTGGTGAAGAGGAACTTATATCTAATTGGATTCTCGGGTAGCATGGTCCCCATAGAAGGAACCATCTCCCTCACCACGATAGCTGGACGAGCTCCAAAATAAGCTGTTATTGAAGTAAACTACTTTGTAGTATGGAGTCCATTAGTGTATGATGTCATCTTAGGTCGGTCCATGTTGAATATTCTCCGAGCCATAGTGTCGACCTATCATTTGATGGTAAAATTTTCTACTCTTTATAGGATCAGCAAGCTTCAAGAAAATCAACAATTAGTGAGAGAATGTTACATGGCTACTTTATGCAAAGAAACATTGGGAGAACAGTCAACACATGAGCTCGATGTGCAGGGTGAGCTGACGGAACAGAGAAGTCAACCAGTGGAAGACCTCGTCTCAGTGCTAATTGATGAAGATTCAAGCAAAGTTGTAAAGATTGGCTTAAATTTATGTGAAGAGGATCATCGGCACCTTATCTCTTTTCTCCAAACTAATGCAGATGTGTTTGCCTGATCAGCTTCTGATATACCAAATATTAACCTAGAAGTCATAGTACATCGACTGAACGTAGATATGAAGCATCATCCGATTAGACAGAAGAAACGTAGTTTTGCCCCAAGCGATAAAAAGTCATATAAGAAGACATCGATAAACTTCTAAAGGTGGGGTTCGTCTGAGAAGTTTACCATCCGAAGTGGTTGGCCAATATCGTACTGGTCAAGAAGGCTAATAAAAAGTGGCATGCATGTATCGATTATACCGATCTCAACAAGATGTGTCCTGAAAGATAGCTATCCTCTACCTCAGCTCGACCAACAAGTGGATGCTACCTTGGGGCATCAGCTCCTATCTTTCATGGACGCATTCTCTGGATACAATCAGATTCGAATGGCTCCTGAGGATGAAAAGAAGATCTCTTTTGTTACTGATCAGGGCCTTTTTTGCTACAGGATCATGCCGTTTGGTTTAAGAAATGTGGGCACGACTTACCAACGACTCGTCAATAAAGTCTCAAGGAGCAGATTGGTAGGAACATGGAGGTATATGTAGATGATATGCTCGTTAAGAACAAAGCTGCTGAGCACCACATCACCGATCTTGAGAAAAGTTCGTCATACTGCAGTGCTTTCAAATGAAACCCAACCCCTGCAAGTGCATGTTTGGTATCACCTCTAGCAAATTTCTGGGCTTTATGGTGTCACAACAGAGGATTGAAGCAAACCTCGAGAAGATTCAAGCTTTCTAAGAGATGAAACCCTCGAAGATGATCAAAGAGGTACAATGCCTGACTGGGAGGATTTCGCTCTCAATAGTTTTTTTCAAGATTGGCCAAGAAAAGTCTTTCCTTCTTCAAAGCTCTCAAATAAGTGAAAAACTTTCAATAGTCGATGAGTATCAGATCGTATTTGATGAACTGAAGAGGTACCTCGACTCACTACCTCTCCTAAGTAAACCAGAGCTTGGAGAAGTGCTATACCTGTACGTTATAGTTTCACCTTCGGTGATTAGCTTGGTCCTCATTCGAGAAGAAGCTAAGGTGCAAAAGTCAGTCTACTATGTCAGCTGAGTTCTTCATGATACTGAGTTGAGATATACAAAGCTGGAGAAGGTGGTTTACGCTTTCATGATATCCTCTAAAAAGTTACGCCCATACTTCTAGGCATATACAATTGCTGTCCTCATTAACCAATCAGTTAGGTCCGTGCTTTACTGACCTGATACTTCAGGGCGGCTAGCTAAATGGGTCGTTGAGTTAGGAGAATTTGATATAAAATATCTTTCGAGGCCATCCATCAAAGCTCAGGGCTTAGCTGATTTTTGTCTTGGAATGCACCATCTCGGATGAGGAATAGAGCGATGGATCGACAGCTCCGACACTCGAAGAATGTTGGGTTCTTCATGTGGACAGTTTCTTAATACCATGGGTTCAAAAGTCGGATTGATTTTGATCAGCCCAGATGGAGTAATCGTAGAATATGCACTGTGCTTCAAATTTTCTACATCAAATAATGAAGCCGAGTATGAGGCGCTGGTGACGGATCTGAGAATAGCAAAAGATTTAAGAGTTCAGCATCTGAGGGTTCATAGTGACTCCCAGCTCATTGTCAGATAGGTACAGGATGAGTATGAGGCATGAGAACCAAACATAGTAAAATATCAACAAAAGGTCAAGGATCTTGCCTCTACTTCACCACCATGAATATCCAACAAATTTCGAGATCGAAAAATATGAGGGCCGACCTCTTATTTAAACTCACGATGCTTGGTATGGCTGACCTAAAAAATATTCATATCTAGAAATCCTCAAAAAACCAAGTATTGAGGAGTCTTCGATGATGCAAACAGTGTTGTGCAGATTCTCAGGATGTGGATACTCGAGAACACCAGCAACTTGCACCAAAGAAGATGACACCAGGGTTTTGCTTGATCTCTACCAAGGGCGGTGTGCAAACTAGAGAGATGAAGAATTTAAAGAGAAAAGCTTTGTATTGATTTCATTTTTAATATGTTACAATACAAGGTTTATATAACCTAGGGTTTACACACAAACCCTAATAAATCCCAGTTGAAAAACTCCTCTAGCTAAATCCAATAACATAAAAGTACTCACTCGAGCTCATGTACACCCATGTCTCACATACTCTCATTCTTGGCTTAATCTCAGTCCAAACCTTTGAGTTAGCCACCTTAAGACCTAACAAACCAGGCCTTAAGATCTTAGGATCAAAATTCGATCCCAGATAAACAAAAATCCCGCTGTACTCTGCTTGTGCAGTTGAGTCGGCTCAGTTTTAGACTCAGTCGACTAATCTGGTACTTAATCGACTCAGTTTGAACTAAGCCGACTAATTCATGTGCCATACTAATTTTTTTGAGAGCCAATTTTTTATCTCTCTCAGACTTGGTCGACCCAGTCTGGCACTGAGTCGACCCAGTGCCCTGAAATCTGCTTTCCACTGCAATCTTCAGTCCTTTCTTGATTTCTCACTCCACCTTATGCCTCCAGATATATGGAGCCCCAACTAAGCTCCTCGAAGTCCTCATTGCCTGAACTTCAAGCCTGTGGATGCTATGCACCACCTTCATCCTAGGATCGGTCCCATTCTAGTGTATGACCGCGCCTGTCATAGTGAACCTGAAGCCTATCGACTGGCTCCACCTGTGGTCACCTTCGAGGCTATGGGGCACCACAAAATCCTATAAATCTCTACCTTGATGCCCTCAAAGCTTTGGTGATCTCCACTCTTCATCGAGCTCTGATCCTCTGCATAACCTGATCAATGAGCAGTAAAGCCAACTACGCAGATCTCCTCACCATCATAGTATATCTCAGTCTTAGAGCTATCCGGAAGACCGCCATCATTTTCTTATGGCTGAAGATCTTGTCCTGCATTCGGACACCTCTCCTGTAGGTCCTGTCATCAGTGGTTATGACCACCACTGATCCAACTATTAAAAATATACCTTTAGATTAGATCCATAAGAAGCCCATAGTGAGGTCTGTGATGACAAACAGAATCCAACGAGCCTAAGATCAATCCAAACGGAGTCCATACGGTGAAGTTACGTATGAGAGAAGTTAGCACGATCCACGGAGCAATGGAGGCCAGTGGCAGTGCAGCCAGGCTTAAGAGGATGTGGATGCGGGCACGTGCGACCCAGGCGCACGTGCGGTCCAGCGCATGCAGGTTGATTGTGGGCACGCGACTCAGCACGAACGCACACGGGTGTGCGTGGGCTGGCCTAGCTAGCAGGCGCACATAGGCGAAGCTCAGGGGTGTTCCCCGATCCACGATGGACCGACAGTCCACAGGATGGAGCATGGATCATGAGAACATTTTCCTCACGTTCCTCATGATCCATCGTGCATCGAACATGGTTTCCCTGCATTGCACATTTGTCCAGGGGTATTTGGGTATCGTATCGCATCAGATTTCATGCGAAACATGTGATCGGAGGGCTTGGGATACATGCGGCTGAGATCCAATGGACAAAAGTCTATTTGAGCTATGATAGGACTCCTACATCGAGTCTAACTGGGATTCAAGTCTTTAAAAGACCTGTGGCAGAACAGAGGGGGTGCTGTAGTGTGCTGTGTTTGGTCGAGAACCCAGAGTAGCAGCAGATCGAGAGGAACTATCAGAGAGCAGAGGCAGGGGTGCTTCAGACAGACTGTCAGGCAGCAGACAGCGATTGCTTCAGGGGTTCAAGAGATCTTCCTACAGAGAGAGTTTTTGTGAGGGAGAGCTTCTTGTGAGAGAGAGATTGGGTGTACAAAGGTTGAGAGTCTGATCTCCTCTTGTAATTTTTTTCATAGTAAAGCTTGCATGCCCAATGGAGATGAGCCTTTTGGCTGATCCACGTATTTGATTGTATTTTTATTTTATTTTTTTTTCTTCCTACTATGACGTGTTGTATCGAAAAGGTCCTATGGTAATAGTGTCCTGACCAGACATCCCCAACAAGTGATATTAGAGAGAGGCAATATCAGGACATAGGTTACAGTAGTGGTGAGCAAGATTAAAGATAGAGAAGATAAGCTCAATCAAGATAGAGATCAATAGGTTTGATAAAAGAGTAATTCTCCTTATGGCAAGCGAAGGTGAAAGACGTGCTCATCCAGCAAGAGTTGATCGATGCTCTCTTGTATGAGAAGAAGTCAGACACCATGGAGGAGAAGACCTGAGAGCGGCTACAAATGAAAATGGTGAGTACCATCCGCATGTACTTGATGGATGAGGTGGTGATATATGTACTTGGCGAGACTTCTCCGAAGGTGTTGTGATCGAAGCTCGAGGAGTTGTACATGACAAAATCTCTCACCAACGCTTTTTTCTTTGGAGATAGTTCTACCAGTCATGGATGGCTGAGAGATAGAGTATGCGGAGCATCTCAGCCACTTTCAGAAGATCCTCACCGACCTCCTTAGCATTGGTGAGAAAGTTGAGAAGAAGACCAGGGCACTGATCTTGCTAGCATCACTTTCTCCTTCGTATGAGTCCTTGATATCTGCTTTTCTAGTGAAGAAGAGCACCATCAAGATGGATGAGGTCACCATGATGATTCTTCAGAATGAGATTCTCTGGAGGGAGAACCCAGCTTCGAGCTCAGACGGCAGCTTAGCTTTGGTGATTTCTGGAGGAGTAGGAGGTGGCAGATGGAGTGACAGGAGATCATGATAAGGGCTGTCTAAGTTCAGAATGAGAGATTTAAGAAAGATCAAATGTTACCAATATGACGAGTTGAGACATCTACTAGAGATTGCTCTCAACTCAGGGATCGGATGAGGGCTACTGCAACGACGGCCAGTAGTGAGTCAGAGGATGATATCCTAGAGATATCTGATGAGATATCTACTTCTTTCTAATAGTAAATTTTAAATTTTGCATGCATCTATCATGTATGTTATAGAGAGGAGCAGTTTGACTCCTTAAAGAGCAATGAGGGCACTATTTATCTGCTAGATGGATGGAGCTGTGTGATTAGAGACATCATGACGGTCAGCTAGAGGACACATGATGATGTAGTGAGGAGATTGAAGAAGATCTGATATATATCCGATTTCAGATAGAATCTTATCTCACTGAGCAGATTGAATTCGAGAAGCTACAATATAGTAGTTGGTGGAGGAATCCTGAAGATGTTGCGTGGCGATAGGATTATTCTGGAGGGAAGAAGAGGACTAGAGGACATTACTAGCTAATGGGGAATCCAATGTGAGGTGGAGCTTCAGGAGCTAGGAGGAGCCCAGATCGAGGTGGAGCCCTATATGGAGGTGGATTGGATACGAGATGCGAGATTCGGAAGGATAAGAGGCAATATCGTAGGATGAGATTCTTATTGCCACAGGAGGATACCCCGAGTAGGTCTCATATTAGGAGGAGTATAGCATACGATAGAGATGGAATCGAGTGACCTAGCTCGACTCCATATTTATCCATTCATGATCAGCAGGCAATTGCCTTAGGGTATGGGGGTGAGGAGATCCAGAAGCTCTCAGAGTTAGGAGGAGGTCGAATATCGAGTCGAGATGGAGATTGTTAGAAAATATGTCTCGAGATTCGATTTATAAGGAGCCCACAGCAAGGTCTGCAATGACGAATGAAATCCAACGAGCCCAAGATCAGTCCAAACAGAGTCCATATGGTGAAATTACGTATGAGAGAAGCTAGCACGGCCCACGGAGGTGGGTTGGCGGAGGCCAGCAGTGGTGCAACTAGGCCCGATGGATGCAGGCACATGTGGCCCAACATGTGCAAGTAGGCCACGGGTGCACGGCCCAGCACGAATGCATGTGGATGTGTGCGGGCCGACCCAGCCAGCGGAAGCACATGCAGGCACAGCCCAGGGGTGTACCCCGGTCCATGGTGGACCGATGGTCCATAGGATGGAGCATGGACCACGAGAATGTTTCCCTCACATTCCTCACAATCCACTGTGGACCGAACATGGTTTCCCTATATTTCACATTTGTCCAGGGGTATTTGGGCATCGTATCCATCAGATTTTATGCAAGATGCATGATAAGATGGCCTGGGATACATGCGGCTGAGATCCAATGGATAGAAGTCTATTTGAGCTATGATACGACTCCTACATTGAGTCTAACTGGGATTTAGGTCTTTAAAAGAACTATGGCAGAACAGAGGGGTGCTGTAGCGTGGTGTGTTCGATCAAGGACCCAGAACAGCAGCAGATCGAGAGGAGCCATCAGAGAGCAGAGGCAGGGGTGCTTCAGGCAGACTGTCAGGCAGCAAACAATGGTTACTTCGGGAGTTTAGGAGATCTTTCTAGAGAGAGCTTTGTGAAGGAGAGCTTCTTATGAGAGAGAGATTGTGTGTACGAGGATTGAGGGTGTGATCTCCTCTTGTAATTTTTCTCTTTCATAGTGAAGCTTGCATGCCTGTGGAGGTGAGCCTTTTGAGTGATCCACGTATTTGATTGTGTTTCTATTTATTCTTCTTCTTCCTGCTGCAATGCATGGTATCGAAAATATCCCATAGTGGTGGTGCCCTAGCCAGATATCCCCAACACCAATAGCTGCTCCCACTGTTGCCTCCATGACTCCTATCGCACCATCAGCTACTCCACCTATAACTCCCAACCATCGTAGCTCCAGCGACTCTGGTCGTCGCTGCTCTAGTGGCTCTAGTCACTACTGGCCCATCGGCTCTGACCGCCACTACTCTTGTGACTTTGCCCATCGTAGCATCGAAAATCTTAGAGTGACCGCAGCTCCACTCCCCTGCCTCCGACCTACCTATGGTCCATGTTGGTGGAAGTCTCCTCATAGGTCTCCGAGTCCTCTCCACATCCTGTCGCCGTCGTAGCATCTATCCCCGATGCATATGCCTCTAAGCCCTCTCCTGGTGCTTGCTCACCATTGCTCAAGCATCTGGGAAACTCCACCTCCCTCTTCACCTCCATGCCTAGAGCTCGTGTTATAGTCATGGACTTCATCATCACCCATGAAGGAACCTCTCTCCGATGCTCCTCCTCCTCCATGTGTGGATGCACTTGTCCTCGATGCTCCACCTCCCTGTGATCCGATGACCCCGCAATAGGCAACTCCAATAAACACCCATCAACTGTCCAATCTGCACTGACTGGACCTCTGACTGATCTTCCATAGCTGAAGTAATCACCTCGACCTCTCTAGATACAATAGATCTCTCCATCTGATACAGCCGACTCCTCAACCTCCTCCCTCTCATCACAATCCTGCTGCCCTTAGAGACCTTCAACACCCCTGAATCGCTTCTGAAAATGAAGCCCTTCTCCTTCAAGTATCCAAGTGATACTATGCTCCTCCTGAGATCCGAGAGATGATGCACATCTATCAAGGTCCATACCCTCCCGTCAAACATCCTCAGTCTGATGGCACTCACTCTTACTACACCACAAGAGCTCCCATCTCTTAGTATCACCTGCTGCCCCTCACCCATCTGCATGTAAGAAGCGAACCACATCCAGTGAAGTATACAGTGATAAGAGCTAGCAGAGTCTAGTATCCACCGATCTGCCTCCTCCCTGTGTCCAGTCGATAATATCAAAAGATCATCAAATACATCACTCTCAGCCACCACACTGGATGACTCCGATTTAAAATCTTCTCCCTTTTCTCTCTTCCTCCGAGGATAATCTCTCTTCATGTGTCCTAGCTACTGGCACATGTAGCACCTAACCTCCCTGATACTCCTTGGGGATGTCTGCCTCCCTGCTACCTCACGCTATCCTCCCCCTCCTCAACCTTTCACCGACCACCATAGCATCTTGGGAACCTCCATACTACCTCTCACCATCCGCTCCCTCTGCTCGTTCGTCTGAAGGACCGACACTACCTCCTCATAGACTAAGGTCTCTTTTCGTACAATAGAGTCATCATCAGTGGATCGTAGCTCCTGGATAGCGAGCACAACAACATCAGGAACTTGTCCTCCTTCTCTATAGCCACATCCAAATTGAGTAGATCCATACTCAATTGGTCAAACCGCTGAATATGTCCCAACACATCTCACCTTCTTCTATCCGAAAGCTATAGAGTTGTTTCTTCAGCATAAGCTTGTTGCACATGTTCCTTCCCATATATCGGGTGTGCAATCTTGACCACAAACCTTTGGGTGTCTTCTCTTCTAGCATGCCATACAACATCGAGTCCGTCAAATACCACCTGATCAACAAATAGGTCCTCTTCTCCAAAGAACTCCAAACCCGATCTATCATCCCCTCTGGCTTTTCTTCCAAAGTCAGATCCAGCTCTTGCTGAACCAATAGAACTTCAATCCTTATCCTCCATATTGAGAAGTTCTTTCTGTCAAAGTTCTCAAAATCAATTTTCAATCCACTGCTCATGATGTCGCAAACCACAATCACAAACAATACAGATATGATTGAGTAAGATATCTTTGACAGAAAACTTCAATCCCGATGTCTCTTTTCTTCTCCACGATCCACCTGGCTCTAATACTAAATATTGTGTAGATTCTCAAGATGTGGATACTCGAGAACACCAGTAACATGCACCAAATAAGAGACACCAGGGTTTTGCTTGATCTATACCTAGGATGGCATGCAAACCAAAGAGAGATAAAGAATTTAGGGAGAAAATCTTTGTATTGGTTCCATTTTCAATATATTACAATACATGGTTTATATACCCAAAGGTTTACATACAAACCCTAATAAACCTCAGCTGAAAAACTCTCCTGGCTAAACTCAATAACATGAAAGCACTCACCTGAGCTCATGTACACCCATGTCTCACATGCTCTCAATCTTGGACTTAATCTCAATCTAAACCCTTAAGTTAGCCACCTTAAGACCTAACAAACCAGGTCTTAAGACCCCAGGATCAAAATCCAATCCCAGATGAAATCAGAAATCTTGCTGTGCTCTGCCCGCGTAGCTAAGTCCACTCAGTCTCAGACTGAGTCGACTAACCTGGGACTTAGTTGACTCAGTCTGAAACTGAGCTAGCTAACCTGCATATCATGCCAACTTTTTCGAGAGCCTATTTTCTATCTCTCTCAGACTTGATCAACTGAGTCTGGCACTGAGTCGACCTAGTATCCTGAAATCTACTTCCCACCGCAGTCTTTAGTTCTTTCTTGATTTCTCACTCCACCTTGTGTCTCCAGATATTTGGAGCCCCAACCAAGCTCCTCGAAGTCCTCATCATCTGAATCTCGAGTCTGTGGATGCTATGCACTGTCTTCACCCTAGGACCGCTCCCATCCTAGCCTATGACCACATCCGTCATAGTGAACCTGAAGCCTATTGATCGGCTTCACCTATGGTCACCTCTAAGGCTATGGGGTACCACAAAAATCCTACAAACAGATTCTGAATCGAGTTGGATGATCTGATCTTTCAATATTTATGAGATGGAGTATTGCCAACTAACTGAGACGAAGCAAAGAGGCTAAGGCACCTTGCACCTCAATACCTCATATATGATGAGAAGCTATATAAAAGGTCCTCCACTCTATCCTTACTTCGGTGTTTCCATCCTTCAGAAGCAGAATACGCCCTTCGAGAAGTTCATGAAGGGATCTGTGGCAACCAATTAGGGGCAAGGTGCTTGCTCATAAGGTACTGTGGCAAGGATATTTTTGACCGACCATGCAGAAGGATGCAGCCAACCTAGTTAGCAAATGTGACCAATGTCATAGGAACTCAAACATTTAGTACCGACGTTCCACCCCTTTGGCTCCATCACCATGCCCTAGCCTTTCTTTCGATGGAGGATGGACATCCTCAGACCTTTCCTCATCGCAGCAGTGCAGAAGAAGTTTTGCTCGTTGCGATCGACTATTCACCAAATGAGTAGAAGCAGAAGCATTGGTGACTATCATTGAGGCCAAGGTTCATGACTTCATATGAAAGTCAATTATCTATCCTTTCATATGGAAGTCAATTATCTATCGATTTGGCCTATCTCGAGCTATCATTGACAACGGACTCCAGTTTGATAACCTGAGGTTCACAGGATCCTATAAAGAGCTAGACATCTCCTATAGGTTGACTTTAGTAGCTCATCTCCAAAGCAATGGTGAGGCTGAGGTAACAAACAGGACTTTGCTACAAGGGCTCAAGGTCCGTCTAGGGCAAGCTAAAGGGTTGTGGGTGAAAGAGCTATGCCACGTACTTTGGGCATATCGCACAACTTAGTGAGTTCCAACTAGAGAGATCCCTTTTAAGCTTGCTTTCAGAACTGAAGCTATCATACCTCTTGAGATCGATCTACCCACACTTTGAGTAGAAGAATTTGATGGAGATAGCAATTCCATCGGGTTGAGGGCAAACATGGACGTACTGGAAGAAACTCAGGAACATTCATGAATCCGGATGGCCAACTACCAACAGAGGATAGCTTGGTATTATGAGAGTCAAGGAAAAGCCTTCCAAATTGGAGAACTTGTTCTCCATAGAGCTGAAATATCTCATCCGACTGAATGATCAAAGCTAGCACCAAACTAGGAGGCCCGTACCATACTGATGAAGTAGTTCGACCCAAAGCTTATCACCTCCATCGGCTAGATGGAACTCCAATTCCTAAAATTTGGAACTCCGATAATCTACGTAGTTATCACCCTTAATTTATAATCTTTATTGAATCAAGTAAAAAAAATATTTTATAGATCTATATATTTTTTGAATAACATGCTCTCCTCATCCATGAATGAACTGAACGGAACGCATCTCCATACGGTATCTAACACGCGCTCCTCATCCACAGACGAGCTGAGTGAAACATGTCTCCACGATCCTCAATGCATGCTCCTTATCCATGGATGAGCTGAGCAAAATACATCTCCATGATCTCTAAATCACACTCCTCATCCACGGACAAGCTAAGCGGAATGCATCTCCATATGATCTCCAACGTGCGCTCCTCGCCCATAGATGAGCTGAGCAAAATGCATTTCCATACGATCTCTAATACGTGCTCTTCATCTACGGATAAACTGAGTGGAACGCATATCCATATGGTCTCCAATGCATGCTCCTTATCCTCGGACGAGTTGAGTGGAATGCATCTCCATGATCTCCATAGCATGCTCCTTATCCATAGACAAGCTGAGCAAAATGCATCTCCATAGTCTCCAATGCATGCTCCTTATCCACGGACGAGCTGAGTAGAACTCATTTTCATATAGCTCTAATGTGTGCTCCTTATCCATGGATGAACTGAGCAGAATGCATCTGCATTCGATCTCTAACATGCGCTCCTTGTCCATGGATGAGCTGAGCAGAATGCATCTCCATACGATCTTCAATGTGCGCTCCTCATCCTCAGACGAGCTGAGTGGAATGCATCTCCACGGTCTCCAGCACGCACTCTTCATCTATGGGTGAGCTGAGTGGAATGTGTCTTCATGGTCTCCAACATGCGCTCGTCATTCACAAATGAGCTGAGCGGAATACATCTCCACGATCTGCAACGTATACTTCTCATCCATGGATAAGCTGAGTGAAATGCATCTTCATGATCTTCAATATGCGCTCCTCATCCACGAATAAGCTGAGCGAAACATATTTTCATACGATTTTTAATATGCGCTTCTCGTCTATAGATGAGCTAAGCGGAATGCATCTCCATATGGTCTTTAATGTTCGCTCCTTATCCTCATCCATAGACGAGCTGAGTAGAACACATATCCATACGATCTCCAATGCGTGCTCTTTGTCCACAGATGAGCTGAGTAAAATACATCTCCATATGGTCTCCAACGCGTGCTCCTCATTTATGGATGAGTTGAGCAAAACGTATCTCCACGATCTCCAATGCATGCTCCTCATTCACGGACGAGCTGAATAGGATGGGTCTCTAAATGTGTCTCCAATGCATGCTCTTCATCCATGGATAGCTGAGCAGGGTGCGTCCCTAACCTATCATGCTCCTCATCCTCCAACAAGCTAAATAAAGCACCCCGAGCATTCCTGAACTTACTTTTATCCCTAACTGAGTTAAGTGTGCTGAAGTATGATAGATCCTTGAAGCTTGATTCTGCTCAAGGACATCACCAGCTTCTATACCTCATCTTCAAAGGATTCGACCTAGAAAAGCTAAGGCAACAAGTACGATCCTAGTTAATGATGACCTACGGAGATGCCTACTTAAGGATGGACATTTCACTCAGTTATACATTATCGATCGATCTCCATAACTTTGCCAGTTCAACATACAAAAGATGAATTCATTAAAAGAGTCTTTACAAAATTTTGGCCAGTTCGATACAAAATATCTTAGCAGATATCAAAGTCCACAAAACAAACTGATCGATGTTTAAGCTCGGACATGCCCGAACTAAAATATAAGAAATTTTTAAGACCCACCAAGGGCATGGGAATCACCAACATCATCCGGGTCTGAGAAGATCATGACTGCAGGAGGCTAGGCTAATGTTATGTCCTTGGTCACTTGATCTCCGTGAACCAGACTGAAGATCTTCTTGGCCTGCATCTTTTCACTACCGACCTCAACAACTTCTTTGTCATCATCTGACTCTAGGGACCGGAGGTCAAGGTTGGAAAGTGACTCTGAACCTTTGCCTTGAAGTCTGCCATCCCTTATAAGTAGGACTTGGAGCTGAACTCCACTTTGATCTTCTAGAGTTCTTTTGAGGAGCGAAAGGCCTCGACCATGGCAACCTTGGTGGCCTCTAGCTTCTCCTTCCACTTATTGGCCTTTGTAGATAGTCAGACCTTGGTGTCACCTTGGGTCTTCGCAAGCTCGATTTTCAGTCGCTTCACCTCGGCCTTCGATGACTTGGCCTCCTCCTTAGCATTGAGCTTCGAGAGTTGGGCATCAACCACCCTCCGTTGGCCTGGCTGGCCTTCTTCTCAGTCTCCCTAAAAATCTGTCGAGCTTCTCGGATCACCTCAATGAAGTGATCCACATGATGGACAAGGTAAAAAAAAAGAAGGAGAAGGAAATAATGATATGCTATGATGAGGAAGAACTGAAAAAAAAGGGGCTCAGCAAAAGGCCATTACTTACCCAAAGAATAGAGTCATACGAGTCTTGGACTCAAAAGGCACTCCTTCCGCATTGATGGCCTTGACATCAGTGGGTGTCACCACCGATCGAAGCAGATTCTGGGCAACCCGATAATCTCTGATGCCCCTCCTATTATCTTGGGCCTCAGATTTTGGTGGAACTTCTATCGAGGGAGAAACCTCAGTCGGCAGGTCGGTTGGGCATGATGACATGCGCATCAAAATTCGGGGGTGACCGAACTCCATTGTGATGAAGAGACAGAAGGATGGGGGATTGGATCCCCAAGGAGACAGACTTGAGGGGCTGGGTGTTTTGCGATGCTAAAGGTTTCTTCCTCGATGGAGTGCGGCTAGGCCCCGAGGAATCATCGGTTGCAAGCTGGGCAAGGACAGCCTTAATTTGACTACATTTTGAAGCTGGGGTTGCACTCATCTTCTTCCTCTTGGCAGTCTGACGAAGAGCTTTGATGTCCTTGACCCTCATAGCTGCATAGGAGATGAAGTTAGCCAAAAGAAGAAAACACCGAACGACAAACCTACTTACTCACAGGATCAGTCGGGCTCAACCCAATCTTTAAAAGTTCTCCTCGATTAGGAGCTTGGAGAGCAGAGGGGAGTGAGATCAAAAATCTGTGCCAGTGACTCCTCGACATCTGAAAGGGTAGGAGCTCTAACCGTCGACATTGGAGGTTTACCCCATGATGTGTTGAAGTTTCAGGATTGCTTGGTCGAGATAAAGAAAATTGCTCCTTCCAGTTATGCACCAAGAAAGGAGCACCTCGAAAGATGTTGGGAAAAGATTTCTCAGAGGTGTGGAATATGGATCTCCTGTTCAAGATCGCTAACATAGGTACCGATGTTGATACTGCAACAAGAAAGAAGAAATAAAAATAGAATACAATCAAGTACATAGATTAGACCAAGATCTACCTCTATGGGGCACGCAAGCTTCACTATAAAAGAGAAAATAAGTATAAGAGAAGAACGCTCACTCTCAACTCTCATATACAAAGCTCTCTCTCAATAAGAAGCACTCACCCTTATAAAAGCTTTCACAAAATCTTTCAAAGAGACCCTCTCATAGGCCTGCCATGCCAGGGTCTTCTATGCTCCTGATCACTTTCTGTGATGCAAGCCACTCTATCATACCGCAGCCTTTGCCCCTACACTCACGACCACTCCCACGATCGTTCTGAAATACTCTTGACTGATTTGCCTACTGCTTATGTAAAATCACTCCTCAACCGCTGCTGTTGATGCCCTATTGTAGCTGCTCATGCCAAGCTGCTACCTCAACTATTGCTGTTGATATCCTGCACACTCTCAACCACTCACGATCTCTCTCAGACTTGTTGAGATGTGCTGAGACATGCTCTAATCTTCTCAAGCCATTAGGCCTCCTTTACAGAGCTGAAAACCCACTCCAAATCTAAGTCCTACCTTCAAAAGGACTCAAACACCCATCCCTGGCTATTGGATCTTCTTTGCTCGCTTTCCTGACTGCTCGATCATGCTTCTGCTCACCAGATCAAGTCTAATCACACCTAAAACCATTACATCGCATCCTGGAGCTTCCTAGGCCATTGGATCATGCAAATACTCCCTATAGACTGTATTTTTTGGACTACAAATTGGGTTGGTCCATAGCGGCTGTGGACCATGAAATCCCACATGGTCCACTATGGACCGCACCAGATTTAAACCAAAGATGCACACGTGCCCGTGTTGGGTTGCACCCACTTGCATGCCTTAGGCCGTGCACTCACTCTAGGGCTGCACTCCTATGCTGGGCTAGCATGCGCTTGGGCAGCACGTCCCATGGGCCTGCACCCCCATGGGCCAGCCTGTGGGCCCCACTTGATCGTGAGCTGTGGGTCCCATGAAATAACCATATCTCCAGGCTCCTCGTGATGTGCTCTACATACTAGACTTCTCTATCTTGAATTTTTCTCTTATGGATCGAATTCAAGACATCAAAATTTCAATAATCTCCATCTCGATTCAACATTCGACCTCCACTTGATTTTGAGAGCTTCTGGATGATCTCGTCCCCATACCCTGGGGCAAACATTTGGCTACTCATAGATGGGCAAATATAGAAATCAGACCAGACCGTTCGAACTCATCTCCATCTTGCATGACCTATGACATGCCCGAGGTAGCCTCCTAGCGACGTAGCGTATCATCCTCTCGAATCTCCCATCTCGTACCCAATCCACCTTCATTTGGAGCTCCACCTCGCACTAGACTTTTATGTGAGCTCAGATGTGGTGCTCTCAAGTCCTAAAATCAGATGGAAAGTAGTCAAGAGATGAAGAGTGCCAGCCATCAGCAAGATTCAGCCAGAGCTGCAGAGGAGTCGACTCTTGTTCAATTGGAGTCGACTCGATCCAGGCGAGTCAACTCGATTCATACCTAAGTCGACTCTATCTCAGAGTGGACTACTAACAGAGAGCATGATTTTGGAGACCTATGATCGAGTCAACTCAAACATGAAGCTTGTCGACTTGAGTCCAAGCGAGTCGACTCGGATACAAAGCGAGGTGACTCGAAAATAGTGGACAGAGAACATGTTTCAAGAGATAGAAGCAAGCGCACAGCACAAGTCGACTCGGAGCCATCTCGAGTCGACTCAGGTCCAAGCGAGTCGACTCGGCTTCATCTGGAGTCAACATGGATTGCGAACAGAACTATACAAAAGATCTATTCTGGCCTAAAATTGGGTTTGATCCTAGATGACTTAAGACCTTAGTTGATGAGGTCTTAAGGGGCTAATCTAAGGATTTGGACTAAGATTAAGTCCAAAGGGTATATGCTTGATGAGACATAGGTGTACATGGGCTCGGAGAGTGCATCACATTAAATTAACCATTTGGGAGTTTTTGTTGAGCTTTGGGCTTGATCCATTTGTATAGGTATTTATGTGGAAAATAGGTCAAGGATTGTATGATGCTGAATACAGATCAATAAAGCTATTTTCTCTCAAGAACTCTCATCTCTCTTTTTTTTCTTGAAGCTAGGGTATCATTCTTGATCCTTGAATCCATCATTTCACTTTCACTTTTAGGCATCTTTGCTTCTGTTACTAGCTAACTACCAGGTTCCTATGCTGGTACTATGGAAGTTTGCTCCTATATTTGGTATCAGAGCAAAGCGGGGTTGCATGGAAGAAGAAGAAAGGCACCTAGGGTTCTGCACTCAAGATCTGCAACACCAGGTTTCAATCTCTAAAACTCTTCTTTATCTTCTTTGTGGGGTTCTTCGGATTGAGATGGAGAGATTTTACTCAAGGAAGAGATGAAAGAGGAGGTTGAAAGGTAGATTTAGATCAGATAAGTCTGCGGTAGAGGGATATTGTTAGTGTATAATTGCAGAGGGTGTTTGGGTGCTGTTGTTGAGTGAAGTAATTGCAGTGATGACATCAAGTGGATTCAAGGTTGACTTCAAAAATTTGACGATAAAAAAATTTACCCTATGGCAGCAATGGGTAAAGGATTTATTAGTTCAGCAGAGGATCTACAAGATCTTGATAAGAAAAAGGCTGGAAAAGATCAGTGCTGAGGATTGAGAAGAGTTGGAAGAAATAGCTTTCAATACCATCAGGATGTGTTTGGCTGATCAAGTATTGTCCGAAGTATCTACAGAGACTACAGCAAAGGATCTCTGGATGAAGCTATAGAAAACTTATATAGGAAAGACAGTGACCAATAAGCTATGGTTGAAGAAGCAGCTTTACAGTCTGAGGATGTCTGAAAGAGGAGATCTCGTTGCACACATTCAGAGGTTCAATTAGGTTTATTCTGAGGTGATGAGTCTGGATGTGAAAATTGACGAGGTGGATAGGGCATTGTTGCTGCTATGTTCTCTCTCAGGTTTTTATGATAGTTTGATAACAACTTTAGTTATGAGAAGGAGATACTAAACTATGAAGTGGTTGTTGGTGTGCTCAGGTCAAATGAGCAAAGGGAGAAGATCTGCAAAGGAGATCTTAACTCTGAGGTCTTAGATGTAAATGAAAGGCTGGGAAGATCAAAAGAGAGGAGTAGGAGTAAATCGAAGGGCAAATCGAAGTCTCAGAATCAAAGAAAGATCGTGAAGTATTATAAGTGTAGTCATCCTGGGCATATAAAGAATACTGTCCTCTTTTGAAATCAGAAAGGAGAAGGCCAGCAAAAGTGATGATACTGCATCTGTTAGTGGTGGGAAAGATTTGCTAGTGGTTTCAGATGGGTCCACTGAGGGTGATACTATGTGGACCTTAGATTTATAATGCTCACACCACTATACCTCGCATCGAGAGTGGTTTGCCACCTATGATAGATCAGATGGAGGGACAGTAAGCCTTGATGATGATCACCCTTGTAAGGTGGCTGGGGTTGGCACCATTAGGGTGAGGATGTATGATGGGTTCATTCATACATTGTTGAATGTCAAGCATGTGTCGAAGTTGAAAAAAAATTGATTTTTTGGGCTACTTGGAGAAGCAAGGATATGCTTTTAGTAGTCAGTCAGAGAGTGGTTGCTTGAAGATTAATAAGGGAGCACTAGTGGTGATGAGGGAAAAAGACTGAGCAATAACCTTTACAGGATGGAAGGCTTAGTGGTTTGTGATAATGTAGAGGTGCTTGCAATGGCATAGGAGGAGCAGCTTGCATATAGGCTGTGGCACTATCAGATGGGTCACTTGAATGACCGAGGGCTCACAAAGTTAAGTAGAAGAGGAATGATCCCAGTCTTGAAAGAGGATGATGATTTATGTGAGCCATACATTCTTAGCAAGCAGCATAGGGTGACATTTGCCAGGAGTACCAAGCATAGTGAAGGAGTGCTAGATTTAGTGCACTATGATATATGGGGACCGGCTCCTATATTAGCTAGAGGTGGGGCAAGATATTTTATCACCTTCATTGATGACCACTCAAGGAAGGTATGGATTTATCTGATTAAAAAAAATCAGAGGTATTTGCTTGATTTAGAGTCTGGAGAGCTGAGGTAGAGAAGGAGTCAGGGAGACAGGTGAGTGCCTAAGATCGGATCATGGAGGGAAGTACGAAGTCTGGAGTTTAGAAAGTACTGTGAGGAAAATGACATTAAATGCTATTGCACATTAAGGATGACCCCCCAGTAGAACAGTATCATAGAGAGGATGAACCAAACACTGACGGAGAAGGAACGGAGTCTAAGGCTGCAGACATCACTCCTAAAGTCTTTTGGGTGATGCTATAATATTTTCATATTTTCTTGTGAACAGGTCTCCGCATTGTAAGCTGAATGGTGGCATACCAGAGGAGGTCTGGAGTGGAAAGAAGGTGCAACTTGGCCACCTGAGGATTTTGGTTGCCTAGTCTATGCACATGTGGAGGCAACTGAAAGAAGTAAGCTGTATCCAAAATCAAAAAAGATGACATTCATTGGATATCCACAGGGAGTCAAAGGGTACCTACTATGAGATTCTGAAGCAAAGAAGTCAGTGATCGGTAGGGACGTCATCTTTGATGAAAGGAGCATCTTGGAGAGATCGAAGAGTACAGGTGGAGCCAAAGAAGTGAAGATAGATAATGATGCTCAATTACAATTAGATACCATGCAGTCTACTTCCTCTTACAGGAGTGTACCTATTGAGGTGGAGTTGAGTAGGAAAAATTTTACTCAGGTGGAGGATCAGTATGTAGAGCCAGCTGTTCAGATAGAGGTACATGAGGAGCCACAAATATCAGGTAGGAGAGATACACCAGTGGGAGTAGCACTACACAAGCCCCAGTGCATTATCAGAAGACCAGTCAGGTATGGCATTGATGAGATGATTTCATATGCTCTTATCACTGTCAATGGAGATCTAGATACCTTTGTGGAAGCATGATGGAGGAGATAGAGTCTCTTAAGAAGAACCAAACATGGCAGTTGGTAGATCTACCAGATTATGTTCAAGCCATTGGCTCCAAATGGGTGTTCATACGAAAGGAGCACCTTCAGAGTAAGGT
Source organism: Elaeis oleifera (assembly GCA_000441515.1). Lineage (NCBI taxonomy): Eukaryota > Viridiplantae > Streptophyta > Magnoliopsida > Arecales > Arecaceae > Elaeis > Elaeis oleifera. The sequence continues at coordinate 350,001 of KE505191.1, read as the reverse complement.
GGAGTCAGATTCAAGGCAAGACTTGCAGCAAGGGATATTTTTAGAGAGAGAGAATGGACTATATTGAAGTATTCTCTTTAGTAGTCTGTCATACTTCAATTTGGGTATTGCTGTCACTAGTTGCTCAACATGATATGGAGTTGGAGCAGATGGACATGAAGATAGCTTTCTTGCATGGAAGCTTGAAAGAAAGATCTACATGAGACAGCCTGATGGTTTCATAGAGATAGGACAAGAGGAGAAAGTATGTCTGCTCAAGAGTCACTGTATGGTTTGAAACAGTCACCCGCCAGTGGTGCAAAAGGTTTGATGCTTTTGTCTTGAGCTTTAGATTTGTTAGATGTGAGCATGATAATTGTGTGTATGTTAGAGATGTGGATAAAGATAATGCTTTGTATCTACTTTTGTATGTGGATGATATGCTAATTATCGGTAGAAGTTCAGAAGTAGTAGATGAGTTGCATGGAGCATTATCTTCAAAATTTGAGATGAAGGACTTGGATCCAGCCAAAAAGATTCTCGGCATGGAGATTTGTTGGGATAGGGGTAAGGGTATGCTCCATTTATCACAGGGAGGTTACATCAACAAGGAGTTAAAGAGGTTTGGAATGGAGAAGTCCAAATTGGTGGTGTTGGTGCAGAAATCCGTCGGCGTCGGAGAAGCTGGAGTCGAGGATACCGCGGCCGCCGCCGGAACCTGCAAAGAAAGTCTAAACCGGAGTTGGGGTTGCTCCGGCAAGATCCTCCGACGCTCAAGTCAGTTCTCTGCCTCAACAAGAATGGAGTGCTCGAACGAAAATTTTAGCAGAGTTTTGAAATAGAGACTAGAGCTTTTCCTTTTTAACGTATCTGGGGGTCCCTATTTATAGGGAGAGGGCGTAACCAACTGATAGCGACGCCTGCAACCGCCTAGTGGTGGGCCGTTCAGGGCCATGAGTGGTTTGTTACGGAGAGTAGTGGGATGAAGTCGTGGCTATCGCCATGGCCTGCCACGTGGAGTCTGTTGTGGAGGGTGGAGTGGTGTCCGTTGTCGGAACTCGCCAGAGCATGATGGAGCCGTGTGGGATCTGTTATAGGGAGTGGAGCAGAATCGTGGCCATTACTGTGACCTGTCAGGGGGTCTGAGCCCGTCGGCTGAAGCTCGGTGGGGTGTCTGGAGAAGCGGAACAGCTCTCTGTCTGAGAGGAGCTTGGATGTCTGAGAGGAGCTCGGATATTTTCGAGGTTGCTGATGAAACCGCTGTCGACAGGTGCCGAGCTCGGACGTTTTCGAGGTTGCTGACGAAACCGCTGTCGACAGGTGCCTTAGGTGCTAGCGCGGCAGGTCGGAATCATTTTGTCGTAGAAGCTCGGGCGGAGACTTTCAGTTGGTGAAGTCCGGCTGGGTTGGCCTGACGCTGTTGGAGGTCGGCGACCGGAGAGGTGTGGGGACGCCGGAGATAGTTGGTCGTCGAGGGGAGTCTTGCTGCTGAAGCCCGTTCGTTGTAGAAGTTCGCCTGGGGTTTATCTGATACAGAAGTTTGGAGGGGGAAGCCCGGTATTGGTGGAAGTCCGGTCGAGGGCCGCTTGTAGTGGAAACTTGACGTAAGTCGTCTGACTCTCGTGGGGGCGTGAGCCTTTCTGCAGTAGAGATCTGAGGGCGATGGTTCGGCTCCCGTAGGAGTCCGGAGGGAGTCTACCTGCAATAGGGGTTCGGAGGAAACTTATTATTGAAGGAGCTCGGATGGAGGCTTACAGTAAAAATCCGACGTAGGCCGCCCGTAGTAGAAATTCGAAGTAGACCACTTGTAGTTGAAGCTCGGAGTAGACCGCTCTTGGTGGGACTCGAAGTGTTTAGGCCTTGTCGAAATTCGGATGATGCCTACCTGCAATGGAAATTTGGAAAAGAAGTCCGGCTCCCACAGGAGTCCGGATGGAATGAACCGGCTCCCGTAGGAGTCCGGATGAGGTGTACTTGAAATGAGAATTCGGGGTAGAGATCCGACTTCCGTAGGAGTCCGGCGGGAGTTTACCTGCAATTGGAGCTCGGCTCCCATAGGAGTTCAGGTGAAGCCTGCCTGTAGTAGAAGTTCGATTT
>KE505191.1:326107-338611 GCA_000441515.1 Elaeis oleifera | reverse complement strand
AAAAAGCCCTTCTTGGAGAAGTCCGGAGGGTGAGGTAGGAGTTCGTCCGTCAGAGGAGTCCGATCGACACTTGTAGTGGACACCGTAGAAGCTCATTTGTCAACGGAGCTTGGGAACATTGTGGAAGCTTGGCCGCCGGAGAAGTCCGGAGATGTGTCGCCCAGGGTCGGAAGCCGAAAAGCTCCCGGAGAAGCCAATACTGTCACGATCTTCGACTGGGGATATTTTATACCCAACAGGTGGAAACACCATTACCAAGTCACATGTCTCTTTCAAAACAGTAGAGCCCCCAGACAGATGAAGAGAAAGAGTATATGAAGAGAGTTCCATATGACAGTGCAGTGGGCAGTGTAATGTATACTATGGTGTGTTGCAGACCTGACATAGCACATATAGTAAGCCAGATGAGCAGGTATATAGTGAATCCTAGGAAGGACCACTGGAGAGCAATGAAGTGGATATTCAGACATTTACAGGGAACTCGGGGTTATGGTTTGGTATTTGGTGGGCAGCATGGTCCAAGGAGACTTATGGTAGTTTAGGTCCTTTTGAAAGGTTTGTAGATGCTGACTACGTAGGTGATCGGGACACGAGGAGGTCTACCATAGGATATCTTTTCTGCATGAATGGTGGCCAGTTTCATGGAGATCTACCCTTCAACCAATAATGGCCTTATCCACTACAGAGGCCAAGTATATTGGGATTACAGAGGCTGCAAAGGAAGGTCTTTGACTGAATAGATTGATTGCTGAGATGGGGGTGGAGTAGAGCACAGTTGCACTTTATAGTGATAGTTAGAGTGCTCTACAGCTAGCACAGAACTCAGTCTATCATGCTAGAACAAACAATATAGATGTCTGATACCACAGGATTAGAGAGCTGGTGGAGGAAGGTGAAGTGGAGCTGGTGAAGGTTTATACCAAAGAGAATCCAACAGATGCATCGACAAAAATTCTTTCCTGAGATAGCTTGGGTACATATGTGGTACGGATGGATTTAAAGATGTAGTTGAGTTCACAAGAACTTGGGAGCACTAAGGTGGAGAATGTGATCTCAGGTGTGGTGCTCCCAAGTCTTGGAATCAGGTGGAAAGTAGCCAAGAGATGAAGAGTGCCAGCCATCAGCAAGATTTAGTCAGAGCTGCAGAGGAGTCGACTCCTACTCAATTGTAGTCGACTCGGTTCATGCCCAAATCGACTCTGTCTCTGAGTGGGCTGCTAACAAAGAGCATGATTTTGGAGATCTATGATCGAGTCAACTCGAATATGAAGCAAGTCGACTCAAGTCCAAGCGAGTCGACTCGGATACAAGACGAGGTGACTTGGGAATAGTGGGTAGAGAACAGATTTCAGAAGACAGAAGCAGACGCACAGCACGAGTCGACTCGGAGCCATCTCGAGTCAACTCAGATCCAGGCGAGTCGACTCAACTTCACCTGGAGTTGACTCGAATTATGAATAGAGCTGTATGAAAGATCTATTCTGGTCTAGGATTGGGTTTGATTCTAGGTGACTTAAGGCCTTAGTTGATAAGGTCTTAAGGGACTAATCTAAAGATTTGGACTAGGATTAAGTCCAAAGGATGTGTGTATGGTGAGACATGGGTGTATATGGGCTCGGACAGTGCATCACATTAGGTTAGCGATTTAGAAATTTTTGTTAAGCTTTGAGCTTGACCCATTTGTATAGGTATTTATACAAAAAATAGGTTAAGGATTATCTGATGCTAAATAAAGATCAATAAAGCTCTTTTCTCCTATGAACTCTCATCTCCCTTTTCTTCCTCAAAGCTAGGCATCATTCTTGATCCTTGAATCCTTCATTTCGCTTCAGCTTCTCGGCATTTTTGCTTTTGTTGTTGGCTAACTACTAGGTTCCCATACCAATCCTATGAGGAATTTGCTCCTACATTCTGTTGGCATCTTTCAGGGTAGATGGCTTCTCTTTGCACCAGAGAGCATTGATCAACCCTTCACGATTTATCTCCATCTTGATTGCATCTGACTTCTCCATCTTCAATCTTGGTCACCACCGCCACAACCTGGCCAACCGCTCACTCTGGTACCATCTATCTCTGATACCAATTATTGAAAAAGGATCTCTCAGATGTGTGGAATATGGATCCCCTACCCATGATCACTAACATAGGTGCCGATGTCGATATCACAATAAGAAAAGAATAAAATAGGATACAATCAAGTATGTGGATTAGACCAAGATTTACCTCTATAAGGCATGCAAGCTTCACTATGAAAGAGAAAATAAGTACAAGAGGAGAACACTCACTCTCAACTTTCATACACAAACCTCTCTCTCAATAAGAAGTACTCACCCTCACACAAGCTCTCACAAAATCTTCCAAAGAGATCCTCTCATAGGTCTATCATGCCAGGATCCTCGATGTCCCTAGTCGCTTCTTGTGATGCAAGCCACTACATCATACCACAGCCTCTGCCCCTATACTTACGACCACTCCCAAGGCTATTTTGGGACACTCTCAGCTGATCTATCTACTGTTGATGCCAAACTGCTCCTCAACCATTGCTGTTGATGTCCTACCGCAGTTGCTCATGCCAAGTTACTACCTCAACCACTGCTGTTGATGTCCTATGCCCTCAATCACTCACGATCTCTCTCAGACCCATCGAGATGTTTTAAGATGCGCTCTGATCTCCTCAGGCCATCAAGCCTTCTTTATAGAGCTAAAAATCCACTCCAGATCTGAGTCCAATATTCAAAAGGACTCAAACACCCATCCTTGGCCATTGGATCTTCTCTGCTCACTTTTCTGGCCGCCCGATAGTGCTTCTGCCCACCAGATCAAGTCTGATCACCCCTAAAATTGTTGGATCATGTCCTGGAGCTTCCTAGGCCGTTGGATCATGCAAACACTCCCTATATTGGACTGTGGACTGGGTTGGTCCACGATGGCCGTGTGGATTGTAAAATCCCATGCGGTCCACTATGGACCGTGCCTGATTCAACCAAAATGTGCGCATGCCCGCGCTTGGCTATGCTCGCTCACGCGCCCATGCTATGCCAACATGCGCCTGGGCCACGCATCCTGTAGGCCTACATGCTCAGGGCCAACCAACAGGCCCGCTTGGCCACGCACTACGAGCCCTATGAAAAACATGTCTTCGGGCTTCTCACGACGTGCTCTGCATGTTGGGCTTCTCTATCTTGGGTTTTCTCTAGTGGATCAAATTCGAGGTACCAAAATCTCAATAGAAGAGATGTTGCTCCTTTCAAGAAAAGGCATACCACCATCCGACCTCCTTAGAGTGCTCCTTCAGCGTGAAGCAAGCCCTGAAGAGGCAGAAGATCAGTTCGACCCTAAGGAGAAGATAATGGACTAAGAAAGCTAAAATCTGATGCAATGAGTTCGATGCTATACTGCAAGGGCATATTCGATATGTGTTAAGTAATTTTACAACTAAATAGTGGAAAGGTAACCTAAGACTGGCCTTCAGAGATTCCTCATAAAGGCTGATTCGACCTTGATGTGGAAGAGCTAGCGCTCCCCGAAGATGACGACCTCCAATCGAAACTCGATCGGGATCTGATACTTAAGGCAGAAGACTTCTAAGTCCTCTGGGGTGAGGGTAGAATTTATCCGAAAGGGACCAAAGTTGGGCATTCTACTCACTTTGGGTTCATCCGAAGAACATCTTACATCAGATGCTGGGTCTGCGCCTCCCAAATCATCACCCCAAGTCCAAGTAGACGAAGACAAAGGACTGACCTAAAAGGAGATGCGGTCAAACAAACTAGGGGCACAAATCGGAGTCAACAAGCGGAGCTTGGCATTGATCAAGGAGAATCATCGGGAGTCAAGTGGCAGAGTTCCTTCTCCTAAAATAGTAGTAGTAAAGTAAAAAGCAAAATAGTACCTATTTATAGGAGCTCAGACAGCTCCGATCTAGTGACGAATCACCTCCCCCATTGATGTACGCCAAGTGGCAACCCATGATTGGTCAGAACAAAGCTCTTATGGATCCAAAGATCCAATGACCCAGATACAAAGATGGTTCGCCGTAGATGTCGATCTTCGACATGTGTCGATTGAAAATAGATCGACAAATTAACCTCGACCTTAGACTGATACTCTCTTTGACCGATCTTATTTAAGCTTGGGCTTGAGAGTGGGGGGCATCTACTGTGGATCTTCACCTTGACTTTGGTTAGATACATCCTTGGCACCGCCCGAGCTATGAAAGATGAATATGATCAGACCATGTATCTACAATGGATTCAAAGATTGCTGGACATACCATATCGAACTGAAAGTAGCGGCTGCCTCAGTCCTTGGTTCATACCAAGGACCTCACCTTGGCTCCGAACGAGCTATTCAAGGTCTTTTAAGACTGAGCTCTGGTCTTCCAACCTCCGTTGATAGAATCCGTCTCTCTGCTCAACTGAAAAAGTCCAGACAAAAAGGATTCTCCCGCGATTGAGTCTCTGACTATCAAAGAAATAACCTCTCTGAATCAATCTACATGCAAAATCTGAAAGATTATCGAGACTTCGAAACATGAACGACTCCAAAATCTTTCCTATAAATAAAGGGCATAGAGATCCTCAAAGTAAGTTCTCGACTCCCACTCTCTCCTTTTCATTGTTCTCCATCTCTTGAGCATCGAAGCGTCTTCACCAGGGAACACTCCAGTGAGGACTTTTTTCTCCCTTCCTTTGCTTTTTTTCTTCTTTCTTCTTTCTTTTTCTTCATCTTTTCTTCCTTTCCTTCTTTCCTCTTTTTTCTTCTCTCCTCAGATAGATTTCAGAGTCCTGAACTTATCCTGATCCAATTTCTCATAGGAATGGAATGAGATGGCCGGGACACCTCCTATCTCGTCGGGATGTAAAATCTTAATCATAATATTAATATCAAAAAATTATTGTAGATAGCATGAAACAAGATCAAAGCATAGCAACGATATTGATAATATTAGTATTAATATTATTGGTAAAAAATACTTACTAAAATGCAAGAAAAAACCATATTAAATTGTCATAGTCCTATCTATATTATCATATAGCTTTTGCGATATATTCAATTAAGCTTAATATATACTTATTATTGGCACATTGATAACAAACTATATTGATAACTCAATAAGACTCAACTTATAAATAACCTCTTATTTAATATGATTTTTATTTCTAAATAATATATTTTTTAGCAGCTATTACAATATCATAATGGCACCACGATGGCTTTGACCAACTTACATTATGTTTTAAATATAATTTGTTACACTTCTATATTATATTTTATAATAATTTGTAAACTGATAAAAAACTCTTACCTTACGCAACCAAATGTTCATCGTCTGGCCAATAATAATGGAATCTTATTGTAGAAAGTACCATATACGAGCAATCAATGATCTCTACCTTAATTGATAACACATAACACTGCTTGCCCAAAAACGTCACTTTCATCACTAATTTATGGTTCTCCAAATCAGTTTCATAATTCATCTTTAGTAAGTGTGTCCTTGGTTTGCACCATCTCATTTGGATAAATATCGCCTAGCCCGCTTGCTGGATGTACCACTGTCTTCGGCACCTCTATGCTTTTATAATTAGAGGAATTTATTGTACACCGTGGGTGGTACAGAAATACATACACCATCCATGATGATTGATTCATATGCGGGATCAGAATGTAATGTGTAAAAAAATTTTTTTTTTCACCACCCCATATGGAAAGCAATTACCGCAAGCGGTGCATGCGGTTCTGCATTGCCCGCGGTGCATAAAAAATTTTGCTTATAATTAACTATATCACCTATCCTTCATAAATTCTTCAAGCTCACCTCCTCTTACTTTTTGCAAGGAGGGCTTCTTGTGATTTTGTTCAAACCGCTGGCTTATGGTTCATAGGGAATTCATGAAATCTTTGGGATAACAAAATTTCAATAGTTCACCTTCAATATCTAGTTAGATAAATAAGCATAATTGAAGACTCAAGCATATTCACAGATGGAGCCACCAAGAGCGTATTTAAAAAAAAACCTGATCGACAGCCTCTGTGCAAGGAACTGGACAAAACAACATGGGGAAAATGATTCTAGACTATAATCAACCTCATACAGCAAGTCTGGGTTCTGAAAGAAACTGCATTTGTTATCAATAGAACTGAGCTCAATCTTGAACTGGCATGCAGCTTGAGGATCCATGTGCCTACTATTCCAAGACAGCATCAAAGAGATTTTGGATTTGCAGCACTACTGGAACTAACTATAAAATTTACAAATTCATTTGATTCTCTCAATACAAACATGAAGCCTTCTAATATTTCTCCAAATGTTAACATTCATAAGTATGGTCCGCCTTTATCTAGAGATGCTATCTGAAGTGTCAAAAAGTACTAGCTTCAAAAAAAGTTCCGTGACAAAAGGAAAGTGCTCACAAACTTAACTATAAATTAAGGGTGTTTCTTATTCACCAGTTGCATAGATACAAGAGGAAGCCATGCAGATGCCCATGGTAAATACTTTATCCGAATAAATTTCCAAGAAGCCGAAAAGGAATTAAGGGGTTATACACAAATACATCTTCTCAGTTCAAAATAAGTAAAGATACTGTAAAAGAATTAGAGGATTCTACACAAATACATATTCTCAGTTAAAAAAAAAAGTAAAGATAAAATGCTGAGGAGCTGTGCACAGCAAGGAATATACATGTACAAGTACTCACCTCTTACCAAGAAACCAAGCATAGGATCTTGTAAGTTTATAAGTGGCAAAACCACCATCTTTGTTCTGCAAAGAACCAGCAAATGATACCATAAAAAACCAGGGATTTGTTGCACATAGTAAAAGACTAGCAGATACACACAAATATTAACAAAAACATCGAGTAGAAAATACTAGTACAAGGAACTATGTTAATGAGAATAAGCATTAATGGGCTCAGAAGGGTCTCACGTAAGGCATCCCTCGGCTCATTCCCAGCCCAGGGACAAAAAGCATGCTTAATAAAGCAGAACCCGGTTTATCTACTATTGGGTCGAGTTGGGCATTGGGTCCGGCTACCCATGGGCCGGCCCGACATGAATCGGGCCGTATTTAGTACGGCCCGTCAAGTACTATCGTGGGCTGTGCCATAGCACGTTCTAATTTTAGGAGCCGGACTGGACTGGGGGTTTGGTGGCCTACGGCCCAGGCCCGGCACGACCCTTCAGGACCTACGCTAGCACGGCCTAACGGGCTAGGCATGGCACGGCACGTGCCCAGGCTTGGCACGGCCTGCGTGTCAGCCCATATGGGTCATGCCAAAGCACGGCTTATTTGGCACGGCACATTTTTAAAGTTTTATTTTAAAAAATAATTTTTATAAATAAACTGGAGGAGAATAAAAAAAGATAGGAGGTATTGAAATTTTTTGTAAAATAAAACCATCTTGTAATGATGGAGGGATTGGCATGGACTCCCATCGATTTATTAATATAAATCAAAATTGTACAAAAGAGGGAGGGGGGCTAAGTCTGACCTTCATAATACAACGAGAGAGAGAGAGAGAGAAAATAGAGACGACTCATCTCAATAGATAAAAATAAAATATATAATTTAAAAATTAAAATTAAAATAAATCTTACTAATTATCTGTTATATTTATGTCGTCTTCATCATCAGATCCAGTATTATGTCCTTTTTATTATGTCAGTCTTACCTCTCTATTCAGTCAATCTTTGAAATAGAGCAGCACCTTAATTATCTCATCTGCCATCCAATTCATGGCCAAGTTACCATAAATCCGCCCTGCACATAATGGTTCGCCAACAATTTTCGGAGAGATCTTCGACAACGATAATGAAGCCCGCACGAGAAAGGAACGTAGCATCAATAGAAGCAATATAAGATGTACCCTCAATCTTTTGCTGTGCGGTCTGCTATGGGCCATCCATGATCTGCCGTAGAAAGGGCCATGGCGATACCAGAAGCTAGGATCAGGGCAGTCTTGGAGGACCTTCAAAAGCATGTGGGATAATACAAATATAAAATTATTAGTGAAAGTGCAACAGGCACATCAAAAAGAGACATTCTGCTAAAGAATATAAACCTGTGAATTTTTTATGTGTAGCCATATGCCCGCTTCAGAGTTGGACCATATTCTTCAGAAAGGTCAGTCATGATAATTACTTGAACGGTGAAAGCTGAATCCCACAATTGGCTGCCATTATAACCCTGCATTTTGTAAATGAGTATTGACTACTTGGACAATGCTGTTGGAGAGGCAATGTTCAGTCAAATCTTGCAGACAACAAGAAGGATGCCAATGAGCACAGATAGGACGAGAATGAACTTGATAGTATCTTCAAATCTGTATTTTCATGCCGTCTTCTGCAAGCCACAAATAATCAGTGATTCTTGGAAGGTGCAATTTGAATGCTTCTGAATTTGGATCTTTGATCCAGCAGGAAAGCATATTTAGTATTTGCATATATTAAAATTCAAGCAAGGAGTGCTTGGTGCTACAATAACTATATGATATCGAAGAAAATACAACATGAAAAACACTAAATAGATGGTGATTTCCCACTGATATGGCTAATGATTTATATTAAACAAGAATCTTTAGCAAACTTGGGAACAATTCTAGGATGCCATATGATGAAAAGCCAGATAATGAAGCATCTATTAGAAGTTAATTTGTAATTAAGCTTGTCATTAAGATTAGCAAGTTCAAGAGTCATGTAACTCTTGTAGTTCATATGTTGTGGAGATCAAAGAGTTATGTAATTCTAGTATTTAATATATTATGGAGATTAAGTAAACTAAGAATCATGGAGATTAAAGGGTTACTTTCGTATTCACGAGGGATACCCTAAGAGTCATCTTTGTATCTATAAATAGGAGATTTGAACCTTTGGCAAAACAAGCCATTTGAAAGCCTCTTGTCCCACTCTACTACTCTAATAAAAATCCTTCTTGCTTTTCGTGATTAAAAAGTTCTTTATCTTGTATCTTATTACCTGTATTTTTTTTTGCACCAAACAAAATTGGTATCAGAGCGAGATTCTTTCTTGTTTCTAATTCCATCCAAAGCCCTTGAACTTCACCTTATATCATCTATCTAAGCCCTATTTCTGCATTCAATTCCACCATGGCAACAAGTTCTAATACAAGTACAAACAATACAATTTTCAACTACATGCAAAGCCTAGTGCCAGTCTTCGATGGCAAGAGCTATGATTTTTGGAGTATTTAAATGAGGACTCTATTCACTTCACAAGATTTGTGGGACTTAATTGAAGGTGGTTATGAAGAACCAGCAAATCAAGAAAAATTTGCATTATGGACTCAAGCAAAGCAAAAGGAGTACAAAAAGAACAAAAAAGAAATGCAACAGCTTTACTTCTTATTCAACAAAGGGTAAGCAAAACTATCTTTCCTAGAATTATGGGTGCAAATAAATCTAAAGATGCATGAAAAATTCTAAAAATAAGTTTCAAGTTTCTGATAAAGTTGTCTCTATTAAGCTTCAATCTTTATGGAGAGATTTTTGATAATTTAGCAATGAAAGAACATGAAACAATCAAAAATTTATTCTCTAGAGTTGTTGGAATTATTAATCGGATTAAAAGCTATAGTGATACTATTCAAGATAAGAAGATTATTGAGAAAATTTTGAGAAACTTGACTACTAAATTTAATCATATTCTTGCTGTAATTGAAGACTCAAAGCATTTATCTATTCTTACCTTGCATGCATGAACTAATGCGGCCGCCTGAGGTACATGAACAAAGAATGAACAAATTTTCAGTTCAATCGTTAGAGCAAGCATTTCAATCCAAGCTTACTGTTGGAGAAAAGAAACCTTCAAGTATGGAGCAAAAAAGAAAGTAAGAGGCACATATCAAAGAAAGATCAAGAAAAATGGAAGCAATCTTCTATGGAAGTCTGAGGTAAAGGAAATGTAGATGGGTTCAATCCAATCAAAGAAATGGTAATACCAATTTCTAATGCTTTACTTACAAAAAATCTAGACATGAATTTAAATCTTGTTGTTATAGATGCAAACGATGCAAAATTCCAAATTATTTTGAAAGAGATTGTTGGTTCAATAATAAAAGAAAAGAATGAAGCAAATTTTTCTGAAAAGGATGATAGTGAATAACTATTTATTCATGCATGAATTTACAAGAAGAATCATAAGATATTCGATATTTGGATAGTGGATGTAGCAATCACATGACAGAAAATCAGAAGTTCTTTCTCCCACTAAATCAAGACTTTCTCCTAAGTCAAGCTTGGAGATGGCAAATTATAACAAATTGAAGGCAAAGGGATCATAGCAGTCTACACAAAAGGAAGTATGAAGAAACTGATCCATGATGCTTTATATATGCTTGGATTAACTCAAAATTTAATAAATATTGGACAATTGTTGCAAAATGGGTATATGATAATTTTTGATAATGGTGAATGTAAAATTCTGGATAAAACAAGAATACTCTTGTTACAAAGGTTAAGATAACCCATAATAAAGTTTTTGCTCTTAACATGCTAATCAAGCAAAATCTTGCTTTAAAAGGTGAAAAGATTGATGAGTCATATTTATGACACTTGAGATATGGTCATTTAAATTATAGAAGGCTCAATTTGTTAAAAGAAAGAACATGATTTTTAGATTTCTACCAATTGATAAAAGACAGCAACTATGCGAAGGCTGTATCTATGGTAAATTATATCGGCTTCCTTTTTCAAAGATAGTATGGAGAGCACGGGCTCCTTTTAAGCTTGTGCATGCAGATATATGCAGTCTTACAAGGACTCATTCTTTAATCAAAAAGATATTTTTTCTTTTATTGATGATAATATCAGGATGATATGGATTTATTTTTTGAGCAAAAGTCAGAAGCCTTCTCCATCTTCCTCCAATTCCAAGCTTATGTTGAAAGATAGAGTGGTCATCAAATAAAGACTCTAAAAATAAATCGAGGGGGTAAATTCATCTCTATATAATTTACTAATTTTTATAAGGAGAAAGATATTAAGAAGCAACTTACAGTACGTTGTACATCCAAGCAAGATGGAGTAGCAGAACACAAGAACCGAACAATAGTAGAGATGGTACGAAGCATGTTGAAAGAAAAGACTTGCCAAATAATTTCTCTGTCAATACAACTATTTTATTCTTAATCAATCTCCTACAAAGGTAGTACAAATAAATTCCTTATGAAGCTTGGTATGGATAAAAGCTCTAGGTAAAAATTTGAAAGTTTTTGGATGTATTGTTTATGCACTTATTCCTTCTCAAAATAGAGAAAAGTTTGATAAGAAAGGAGAAAAATACATCTTCATAAAATATGATAAAGAATCTAAGGCTTACCGCCACCTTAATCCAAAGAAAATGAACTTGTTATTTCTTGAGATGTTCCTTTTGATGAGTTGGCAGCATGAAAGTGGGAGGAAAATTTTTCTCATGGTTCGAGAATACTTGAGCTAATGGGGCCAAGCCAAGAAGATTTGCAACAATATACAAATCCAAGATCATCAGGTGAAGGAACTTCAAGTCAATTGTTGTCACTGATTCTGATTCACCCCTAAGAAAGGTGTACTCCTTAATTGATATTTATGAATCTTGTTATGTTGCCTTTCTTGCATGTGAGCTACAAAATTTTCAAGAAGCAAGCAAGGATGATGTATGGCTTAAAGCAATGGATATAGAAATAGCTTCTATTGAAAGGAACAATACTTAGCAGCTGATGGATCTTCTTAAGAGAAAAAGATCATCAAACTCAAATGGATTTACAAAATAAAATCCAAAGAAGATGGTTCCATTGAGAAGCATAAAGCTTTGCTTGGTCACAAAAAGATATATCCAGCAAGTAGGAATAAATTTCACTGAGACATTTGCATCAATGATTCATATGGAGATAGTCAGGACTATCTTGCATTAGCAGCTCAAATGGACTTACTGGTTTATCAGCTTAATATAAAATCATCATTGTTAAATAGTGAGCTTGAAGAAAAAGTCTATGTAAAACAACAAGAAGGCTATATTAGAAAAAAAAGGAGAACAAAGTTTATCGACTTCGAAAGGCACTATATGGCTTAAAGCAAGCCCCTTGTGCAAGGAACAACAAGATTGATACATATTTTCACCACATGATTTTAAAAGAAGTCCAAGTGAGCCATTGTTGGGTATAAAAATACCCTCAGCCGAAGTTCTCGACAGATGGCACCCATCCAGGCTTTTCAAAGATAGATCCTGCAGGCGCCTGTTAGGTTGCTCCAAGTGCACTCACGGCTCCGTTGTTTGCCGACTTTCTACAGTCCTCACCGGTCTCCACTACTGATCGATCTCCAGCAGTGACCAACGTCGGGCTGAACTCCTTTCAGGTTTTGTCAGCGGCCGTACCTCCCCAACAGCAGGTCGCTGCCAGTGCCAGACCTCAGCCGAGCTCCTACGGGAGCGAGCGGATTCAACTGGACTCCTACAGGAGCCGGACGCCTTCTCCAAACCCCTGCCACGGGTATACTCTATCCG
>KE505191.1:256623-273477 GCA_000441515.1 Elaeis oleifera | reverse complement strand
TCAAACTTGAGTTTTTTTGATCTGCGAATCGGACTCTTTGTATCGACGATCATCTTTCTTGTAAAATATAAAAAGAAACATCAAATTTTTAATAAAGTTAAATAAATTAAATATAATTTTCTGCTTTAAAACACTTAAATTAAGTGTTTATCACTGGTGAATGTGTTTCATTTGGTGGAAGAGATTGGTCAAGCAAAGAAAGACTAAATTTCTTCTAAGAGAGGATTTATCTATCTCCTTCTCCAGATAGTGGGTAGCCATAGCATGTCAAAGAAGGAATTCTCTAATGATTTTTTTTACCTATAGTATTCTATATCCTCCCTTTGTTTGAACTCATAAGGCTATTTGGGGTGGTTGCTACAGGTATGCTACGGCCATCCATTCCCCTTGTTGCATCATTTGAGAAAGGATTTCAGTGTATCTAAGGTTTGTATTCCTTTATTTTTATCATCAGAACAATGGGGTTATTGTCTAGGAAATGACAGCCTACCTCAAAAGAAAGGGTTGCTGTTGTCACTGTTATGGTGATCAGCACTATTGATCATCATTGATGGTAAAATTTGGGAAGGTTGCTGCATAGAGCAGCCATCCATATTCTCAGAAATCACTGTGGATAGGGTTGCTGCAAGGGTTTGGCAACCTTCCATGGTGGTGTAAAAAAAAAAATTGAAAAGGTTGTTGCTGAAGTTCAGTAGCCCCCCGATCCCATTGTATTATGCAAAATTGCAAATAGAGTTGGCTTCAGGTATTGGGTTCAGGCTGAGGGCATCCAAATTACATAAATTGCTATGCAAACAATGGAGTTTCAGAGTCATTCTCATCTATTCAAAAGTGAGCAAACTCATGCTAGTGCACTATCATTTGGCATTTTTAATTATGAAAAATATCTTAGCAGTTAGAGAGTCTTAGCTACAAACTAGCATATATAGATGACTTGAAGCGAGTGTTAGCAAATTTCTTTTTTTGAATATAAGTACTATTAGCAAATTTTATCATCATAACGAGCCACAGCACAACAATTTGTCTAATCATCATAGCAACATTGCCTATCATCAACCCTTAAATCCCAAAGCTAACTATCGTATAATTATTTCAACATCTGTTAAGTATCATAATAGGGAAATATTAATTAATTTACTTATTCTTTGGCACAAGATATCAGCTATCACATCAACCACTTTGTTAGATCCATGGCCTGTAGCCTATGGATCATGCTTAAGAAAAAGTTCATCCTGATCTATAGTGCATCAGAGGAATAGAAGATATAAGTAGACAAAAAAGCAAGGGAACATTTTGTAAATATCAACATTTTTGGTGCTCAATTTATAAGGAGGAATATTTGTGAATTCAATAATGAATAAGCTACCTCGCAAATATTGAAACAAGATGAATGATCTAAAGATTACCGGTAGTAAAAGATGACATAGTATCATAGCAAGCTTTATTGTGCAGAAAGGAATAAACTTATGAATTTAATTATACTTCATTGAGACAATGAACACTTGAAGAGGTGCCCATTCTCTCTAGGAATGCATCAGAACTCTTAAAATATTACTACATTGGTTAGCAATTGCCTTAACACCCAAAGTTCAAAAGTAAGTAAAATCAATGAGTTCATTTGTCACGTCCCTAATCTGAGATCGCGAGCCAAGAGTCATGGCAACCACCGCATACATATAAAGAACTATCCCTACAAATATGCAAGGTATCTTATCATGATATCATAAAGCAATAGCGGAATAAAATTCAAATAATTAATGTTCAACTTTATTCAAATAACTAAATCAATATCTTACAAATAAATTTCATAGTTTTCATCAACTTTTAATAAATCCTAATTTAAATAAATATCAAAGTTTGCCTCTAATTCGCTCTCCTATATCAAATCTCCGAACCAAGCTAATCCTCTAAAAATAGTAAAACATAGAGTGATGAGTTAGACAGCTCAATAAGTAATGTACACTTTAGCTAGATAAATTCAGTAATAATAATATATTAAAATAAGCATGCAAGGTGCATCAATTCAAAACATATAACACTAATAAATCCATGTAAATTCAATTTTTTAAATTTATTTTCAAATTCATAAATGATTCCTTTCAAAATATCCTACTCATCTTGGCAGCCATGAACTAGTCACAGTACCAGCATATAACCCCGATTGGTAGGGTGATGATATGCCAGCGTATAGAACCTACCGACAGGATGTCGATATACTATCGCATAATTTTACTGACAGGGTGTTGATATACCAGCGCACAACCTCCATTAATAGGATATCGATATACCAGTACACAACTCCTACTGATATATCGATACCAGCACATAACCCCACTGATAGGGTGTCGATATGCTAATATATAATCCTCAGTGGCAGGATTTCGATACATAGTCAGGCTGTGAGTCAAAATCCATCTTGATGTAAATCTTTCTTTTTGATAAATTCAATTTTGTATTTCAATCGAACAATATATGAAATCATCCGAAATCAAAATCAATCAATCACAACTCTATAATAAAATCTATGCTTTCGATAATGCATCAATAGTATCTATAATAGATTTAATCAATAAATATCATGCTTCATATTCACAAATCACAAATAGTATGATTCAAAATTTAATAATTATAAATATGATATAATTTGCTAATAAATCTAGACAAAGAGTTTAATTACTTACCTCATATGTATTCCAACAAATCCACATAACTCCATAAATTTCTTTTCAAAATCTTCAATTTATAGATCAAATTTACAGTATCCATTGCTAGACATCTTCTTATCGAGCAACTATACTCCTAAATATAATTAAATCTAATAATCAGCAAGAATATGCATAATCAAGTGAGGCATGATAAATGGTAGTCACATTCTATAGTTCAGGTCGGTCTATTGAATCAAGATACTTTATCAGATCATGATTAGAATAGAAATAGATAGTCCAATTGAGATCAAAGGTAATCAAATCAATCAGTGTCTGGATCTAGTCAAGATGGGTGCAAGCATGCTGCCCGACGATCATGGATTAGGACTTTTTTTACTAGGATTAGATTAGAATCATGAAAATATCTTTATTAGATCAATCATGGAGAGAGAATTGTAGAAAGAGAGAAATGTTCTAGAGAGAAAAAATTTATAGAGAGAAAGTAGAGAGAGAAAGTGAAGCTTTTAGAGAGAGAAAGTGGGGATTCAAACTCAAAGGAGAGAGAGGAAAGAGAGAGAAACTTTCTTTTCTTTTTTTCTTCTTTTTCTTTTTTTTTTCTTCTTTTCGTTAGGTTTTCTTCGACGGAATAGGGGACCGTGAGGTCCCTTCTTGTTTCTCAGACTAGGGGCCATGACTGTCGGTCGATGGTCAACAGCAATAAGGGCTGCAACGGTGTAGCCTGGAGGAAGCCAAACTGACGATCGGTGATGATCTCTGGCATCAGAAATAGCTAAAAGAGAAGGGGCAGAACAAGAGTTCTTTGATCTCTATTTTTCAATGAAGCCGGCTGCCGGCCGTCGTGCACACAAGCAAAGGAAGGAAGGGGAGGAAGGAAGGAAGAGGATCTAGGGCTTACCTCAAGCTCCAGTAACGGCTGCGATGAGAAATTAAGGTAGACATGATAAAAGGCTTCCGTGAAAAAATCCGACGATCCCTGCCAATTGCTCTCGATTCTTTTATGGGGAAAGAGAGGGAAGGCTTCTTCCCTTTAAATAGGGCTGGTGGGGAGGAGTTTCACTCTTCCTCAAGATGGATTTCGACTCCGATTGAGAGTCGATCGAGAAAAAGGAGAAGACTCCCTATGGGAGTTTCTTTTTTTGGTAAAAACGGCGGTCACAATAATTTGGTGCGAGAGCAACCCAAAAGGTCAAGGTACATAAAATCTCGCAAGGCCAGTGGGCAATCATCACCTTGTCTCCACAGTCAATCACTAGAATACTTAGCAACAAAAGTCGCTACCCAATCTACTGCAGTGTTTGCCTCCTGATAGACATGCCAGACTCGCATTGCAATAGCTTGATGAAGAGAGGTCCAAACATCCCAAATAAGCGGATGACCCTCGAACTGCCTGGCATCTCCTTGAATCCAAAAATAATAGTAGCAGAGTCACCTTTTAAAAAAATTCTCCTTGCATAAAACTGCTGCCTGGCAAAGGTGACACCTACCCAAGCAGTGTGAAGCTCCACCACCAGAACCGAAGGCTTAAAAAGGTGAGACCCACAAGCCACCAAAAGTCTCTCATCCGAGCCACGGATGACAAAGCCCACTCCATCCCTCCCATCCCTGACGCCGCCATCAAAGTTAATCTTGACAAACCCCGATGGTGGGGGCTCTCAAGAAATGGATAGAACCCTATGGGTTACTGCTGGGGTAGCCTGAGAGCTCTAGAGACCGAAGTTATCAAGGGATGAAATGACAGTGTCAAACTAGTAGTACTCCTGAGCTAAACAGACTACCCTCTCTAATATCCGACGAGCAAGAATCACCTCATCATCGAAGATAAGGTTGTTCCTTGACAACCAAATTTGGTAAGCAATTTAAGCTATCCACCCACCAACCATAGTCATCCTATCAGTCACACTCTGATAGATGAAGCCAAGGAAAGACACCAACCATGGATTAGTGCTCGTCTCCCATGGGTAACCGCCCGCCTATCTCCAAATGATTCTCGCCTTAGGAAATCATAGGACTGCATGCTCCGCAGACTCGTCCTCCATATCATAGACTGAACACAAAGTCAGAACATTTATGCCTCTCTTCTTGAGAAGTGTTTGAGTAGGAAGATGGTTTCAGGTAAGTTTTCAAGAAAATCTGCATCCTAGGATGAGCGACAACTCCAAATCCAAGCGGTCTCAATCCATCTAGAAGGCATTGGTCTGTACAAATGGGAGAGGTTCCTCAAGAAAACTCTTAGGCAGTAGGAACATCCCCAGACCCTTGAATCCTGAGTGGGGTGCATCAGAATCGGGATGGCAAGGATCCACTCCACAAGTGGCTGCCCAAAGAGCTGGGTGATCTCCTGTACTCTCCAGTGAGAAGCATCAATAGTCATGAGGTTAGACACCCTCATGTAATCCTCTACCTCATTGCTAACAAGGGTCAGCTAGTGAGATAAAGGAGTGTTCAAACCCAAGTATTCTGGATCACCTCCATCGAACGACCATCATCGATCAATCACCTGATCTGGTCCATCACATCGGACCTCCAAGTACAAATCTTTCTTCAGATGAAAGAGCAACCCTGGGTAACCTGGATAGGAGTCCTATATAGCTCCACCCACCATAGCGAGCTCTCATCATCTTGCTCCACAAGCAGTCTGGTTAGATCAAAAATTTGACCACATGCCTGGTAATCAAAGCCTCCTTCACGTCATTAAGGAATGGATCTCCAAGCCATCATCCCTATAGGCTGACACACCACCTCCTAAGAGAGCAGATGGACTCAATGATGATCATGGCCAAATCCCCACAAGAAGTTGTGAAACTACTATTCCATCCCTCTGATACAAGCAACGGAGACAATCATATGGGTCAGGTGGTAAACTAGAACAGAAATCAGCACTAATCTCACCAGAGTGGTCCTGCCCATGAAAGAGAGGGTGTTGGCCTGCCAGCCCTAAATCTGCTCCTGAATCCATGCTCCAAGGGTCTGCACTCATCCCACTGTAAACAACGATCTGTAATCGAAACCTCAAGATAGGTCAGTGTCTCTAACTACTCCCAAATCCCTAGGATCTCCTTGATCGCTGATCTGACCTGAGCTTTCACCCTTGGGCTAAAGATGACTACAGACTTTTGAATATTGACCAATTGCCCTGATGTCCGACAGTAGGCCCTGACAATGGAGGCAAAATACTCCACATTTCGGATGGAGGCATGTCCGATGAGGAAGCAATCATCTACAAAGAGAAGGTGCGAGAGTGGCTGCATACCATGGATAAGCCAATACGGCTCTAGGGCCTGTCCCTGAATCATTGCTCTCAATACCCTGGATAAGGCATTAGTGCATAAAATGAATGGGTAGGGAGAGAGAGGACAACCTTAGCGAAGGCCCACAGAAGAGAGAAAGAACTCTGTCGGGGTGCCGTTGATGAGAATGGTGAAGCTCGAGCGCTCAATGCAGTCTATGATCCAAAAAATCCACCCTCCTCGAAAACCAATTCCTAAAGCATCCATCGGAGGAAGCCCAACTCATTCAATCATACGTCTGCTCCATATCCAGCTTGATGGCTATAAGATTGCGGAGACATAGAGCTCTCTGGAGGTCATGCATGAACTCTTAGATAAGTAAAATATTATCGGTGATAGACCGACCTCCAACAAAACACCCTGCTTCGGACTAATTAGATAAAGCATCAACAGCTTCAGCCGTCCAATTAGAACCCTCACACACACCTTGTAGAGGGTTGTGCAGAAGTTGATGGGTCTGAAGTGCTCAGGAATCGAAGCATCTGGCTGCTTCGAAATGAGGATAATAAGGGTCCGCTTTCACACCACCAGAATATCTCTAGACTCGAAGGCCACCTGCCCACCTCCACTACCTCCTCCCGGATGATCAACCAGTACCGTCGGAAGAAGAACAGAGAAAAGCCATCAGGCCTCGGGGCCTTTTTTCTCCAAGAGACCAAAAGACCCCATGCACCTCCTCAGAAGACACTGATCTAGTCAAAATCTCATTCTCCTGTATGGAGATACGGACAACTGACTGAGTATTCAGAATGAGATAGTCCTCACCCAACAACCTCATCCATTGATCTTTGAAGAAATGAAGGATCTCCACATGGATCGCTCCACTATCATCCATGACACTACCATCACTCCTCCGTAGCTGCCTGATGCAGTTGACAGACCTTTGAATCATGATGGACTGATGGAAGAATCTGATATTTCAATCCCTCTCCTAAATCCACTAAACCCTAGACTTCTACCTCCATAAGATCTCCTACAGCCTCAGAAGAGAGTGGTGCTCAGAAAGCTTGCCGCGCAGCGCCCCAACTCAGGCTCGGGTAAGCAACCTCCCCAATCCTCCCTCAACTATAGCTCCTTAATATCAGCCTCGACCTGCTCAATCTGTCGGAAGATATCATCCACCTCCAAGAGGTTCCAAGTGAGGAGTTTGCATCTAGCCAGCTCTAGCCTGCAAGTCACCCTGTACCTTGCATCCTTGTGGATCGAAATCCTCTACACCTCCCGAACCAAATCCTAAGATCTCGAATAAAAGATCCAGAACTTTTCGAAGCGAAAGGGGCCCTAGGCCGGTCTAGGCTATCCGTCGAAACAAGAATGGGATAATGATCCAAGGCAATCCTCGATAGGTGCTGAACAGAGTACCTTGAATAGCACTGGATCCAATCAGCAGAAGCCAGTGCCTGATCAATCATCTCCTAGATCCGAGCAGACCTATGTCGGTTGTTACACCAAGTGAACCTCGGACCTATAAATTCGAGATCGATCAATCCAGTACTACTGATAAACTCTCTAAACTTTCGAGACTCCACACTGTCACTCTCCTACCTGCCTCCTTGCTTCTTGTAGGAGCCGACAATGCAATTGAAGTCGCTAGCCACCAGAGAAGGCAAGTTCTACATCAGAAGTCTAGGGATCTCCACCTAGAGCACCCTTTGATTCCTGTGCTTAGTGCTCGCATAGACACCAAAGAGGAGTCAGGGCTACCCAGACTGGTCTGTGATAATAAGGACCACCTGCTGCTCACACCTATGAAATACATCAACTCGGATCAAGCCTCGATGCCACATCATCAGGATGCCTCCCGACAGTCCTCGAGACTCCACAGCATAAGAACTCTAGGCCATATGGATCTTCTGTCTGGTCCAGGCTAGCCTAGTTCTGGAGAGGTGGGTCTTGCTTAGCACATAAATATCAGGACCATATTGTTGGATCAACTGATCGAAAGTCGACTGAAAGGAGAGCTTCCCCATCCTATGATAATTTCAAAGCAGGATCCTCATGGAGAAGACTCATCAGGAAGGGAGTCTGTACTCGTATCCCCCTCACCAAGAGAGTCCACCATAGCCACAACATCTGAAGGCTCCTCCATCTCAACGGCCATCCCCTCATCACGGGTAGCCAGCTTAAGCCTAGCGATTGCAGCCTCATGAGTGAGGCTCTGGTTGGCATCTGATGCATGCATGTGCTCTAGGCCCTTAGGTGCCATCCCCTCAGGTGGGTGCTCGCCATCACAAGCTCATCCCTCCGCTCCGACACCCTTGCCTCCACTGGGCCACCAGGCTCTCGACTCACTCCTCCATGCTCTAGTGGGGCCACCTCTGCCTCCATCATATCCTTGGCAACAAGATGAAGACTCCAGGGCCCCAGGAGCCCAATAACTCCTCTAAGTCCGTGGGTGACTGGGCCACAGCCTTTCCTTTCCCTTTATTTTCTTTGATCCACATTTTTGGGCCCGTCCAGACCCAAATCATGGCTAGTGGGCTTCACTAAAGCCCGGCCCCACATCTGGTTCATGGGGCCAGGCTTGCTTGAGCTGGCCCACCGCTTGTGCTCGCATCTCCTCACTCGCTTGGACCATTTTTGGCTGGGCTGGACCATCCATTGTGGCACTCCTCGTAGTTGCACGCCCGACCCGCTCGCAGACCCCTGATCGATTAGCGAGGCGAACAGATTTGGGCCCCAAAACCCACCCCCAGCCTTCCACTGACAATGCCATGCCCCTACCGATTGCCTGACCATTGGATCCGAACGCTTCCGATCGGGCGATCTCGATCACGCGACCTTCACCGACTGACCCCAACCATCATCTCCAGCCATCACCTTCGCCCTGTTCGAGTGAGTCTTTGCACATCTCAGCTCAGGTTGACTCTCCAGTGACTCAAGCCTAGTCAACCTAGTCATCATCCTTCTCCCATCTGCCCTATCCCCTTACCTCAGCTCCCACCAGTGGACGGCTAGCAACCAAGGTCCAAAAGGGGGCCTGCCATCCTCTGGTTACCATGCACCTCCTCCAATCGAAAAGGTTGTCCGGAGCTAGCCTCACAGTCGTAGCTGAAAGAATTATACCATATAAGCCAATCACATATGGGATGCGATGGGGTATTTTCTGTATTTTATCTTTCAAACTCATATACTTGACATTGTTAATTAATAAAATAGATATTTTGATTCATTATATGCTGTATCTTATTATTGTTTTAAGATTATAATGAATCCCATAGGTCTAGATAATGGTTTTAGGGCCGTGATGAGATCACGTCAGTGAGATCTGAATCCTTGATAGCTCTGATCTAAAATATTTTCAGTCATTGGTTCATTGAATTAGGGATCAATGATACTGATAAGACTGGCATATCCTATGTATGCTCAGTCGTGAGGGTAGTTGATCTCACAACCATTTGTGTGGCGACACTAATACGCATCACTAATACAAGGATGTGGGTGCTCTTAGAGAATGAGTTTACTAAATTGATCAATGAGAGAATATCTGATAGAGTCTTATTTACATGTCAGCCGGTTGTTCTCTAGTGGGAGTTATGCAAGCGATCTTTTGATCTGAGATTACTATGGTACCTTGTGTACATAAATCCATACTTTGGTTCACTTTCTAACTTGATTCTCTGATCCTTGTGTGGGTATTCTGAATATGGTGAAGTATACATAGAGGTTGTGAGTGGTCTAAGAGATCGATCACTCCTAATAAGGAAAGCAAACATCCTATGTGATCTTATAGACTGATAATTCTGGAAGTCTTTGACCAAAGCAGAATGATAATTAGAAAGGATTTCTAATATATCATCAACTAAATCATCACCTTCTGATCGAGATACATTTAGATAAGTAATTAAGCTTGACATGATTTCATGCCCATAGCTCATCTGGAGTGTTGTATGACTGAAGGATTGAATTGTATGATAACTTGCCACTGAATGATATTTTTGATATTTTCATCAAATTTCATCTCTTTCGGATAGTCATGACACATTGATAGATGTCAATCTTGACTTGTGGACTTACAAGAATTAAAAAAGTTTAATTTAAGAATTAATTAGAAAGAGTCCTAGTTAATTGATATAATTAGGCTGACCTAGTCTAATCAGATTAGGGTTAGGTCAAGAGCCTGAGTCCACTGCTGGCTAGATTTGGAATCCAATGAGTCACCCACTTTGAGATTTGATCTTGATCAAATTTAATTAAAATTTAATATAAATTTTAGGGATTAATTTGATATGCTAACATATTGTATTAACCCAAGTTTCTAATTAGGTTAGTCCAAATAAATTTGAGTTAGTCTTGATCTATTGCCTTTGATCTAATTAGATTAGGTCCAATTTATTTAATTTATTTTCTTATCTTGCAAGTGTTTTAGATGGAAAAGGAGTCTTCCATGCCACCAGGTTCACACCATTTATTTATTGCCGCCCATATTTATTGGTGCCTAAGAGAAGGAAGAGTCCTTCTGCATTAAGGCACATAACCACCTCCTGTTTATCCACTCATTCCTTAATTGTCACATGCTAAATTAATTCAAAAAATTTATAAGGCATAGAAGAGGAGGAGTCCTTTTGTATGAAGACTCTTCTATACCAATTAATTTATCAGAGATTTAATTCTCCGCATAGGAAGGTGGAGTGCCAAGAGTTGGCACCCCTTGAAACTCCCTGCCATTCCTTCATCCCATATTTATATGGGACATCCCACATGGGTTAAAATCCTAGAAAAATCAGTTCTTAGGTGTGTGATAAAAGAGAAAAATTTATAAAAAATCAAATGAAAAGATAAAAAATTGAGTGGAAAAATAAAAGAATAGAGGTGAGAAAAAAGGCAAGTGTAGTATGCTTATCCTAGGGTTTGATTTTTTCATGTGTTGGAGTACAAAATCAAATCTTAGATTCTGAGATTTCTAAAGAGATCTCTCTTGGTGTGGTCCTAACAGAGGAATCGAAGGCAAACAGATGTTGGTGCGATTGTTCTTCGAGAAAGAAGCCGGCAGCTCACTTTTGAAGAAAGGCTGCGGTGCTGCACCGGTTGGAAAGAATCTTGATCATCTTTCATGTGGATCACCATTGAAGGAATTTTATTTTAGAGTCTTG
This sequence comes from Elaeis oleifera, assembly GCA_000441515.1. NCBI lineage: Eukaryota > Viridiplantae > Streptophyta > Magnoliopsida > Arecales > Arecaceae > Elaeis > Elaeis oleifera. The sequence continues at coordinate 262,431 of KE505191.1, read as the reverse complement.
TAGAGATCATCATTTTATCATATTACTTATTTTAGAAAGTATAAGTTTCTAACTCTTTGTATGCTTGATTTTGGTTTGTTCGACATCTACAAGGTGATTCTAGGGTTTGAGTTTCAGTTGGCTAATTTTAATTATTAAAGCTTTTAATATGCATGTTAAATTTTAAAATTATATTCTATTATGTGATCAAAATCCAACAGTAGTATCAGAGCCATCCTTGTTAGATTTGATCAAACAAGTACAAAAATTATAATATAGATTTGATCTGATTCATATAATGCCATTATGCTGTATCGATTTCTAGCATCAATCTTAAATTAAAATTATTTTGACCTTATTTGAAGTATGAATTTAATTTTAGTTATTAAATTTAAAATTTTCTATAATCTAAAATTTTATAGTTCATGATAGTTTGATGCTTAAATCATTTTGATTAAGGGTGTATTGTATATACATGCCTAATTCGATTAGGATTTAGTAAGTTGACTGAACTTATTATATATTAAGTCAAAATTATTTGTACACCCTTTGTGATTCTAGCAATCATTTTTGGCATGATAATATGAATGATACGATAACTTAAAAAGCATATTATATAGCATGAATTATTATATGTATGTTACATATTATGTAGATGTTAGGATGCACTAAGATCAGTCTAAGACCCTCTATAAAAATTAATTAAGTTATAGTGTCAGAATTCACTTGCAAATCGAATGTCGAATTCATTTGATTAATTGGTATCTAGATAAGTGCTAAAAGTGATTCTTTAATTAGGTCCGTATGCTGACTTGGTCAACTATGTTGGTGTCTAAGAAAAGCTATAGGGAGCCTCTCACCTACTTACCTGATCAATTTGGTCTAATTGAGTTTCGAACTTAGATTGATTAGTGATGTAGACACTACGAAGGCCTTCCTTCATGCTTAGTTAATAGAGTATGTCAAGATCTTAGTGAGCTTGTTGTGCTATCCACAAGGCTTACTATAGAAATTGATATGATGCTAAGTGCATACTAATGCTTATGGTATATTTGAATAGTGTTGCCTTATTGTGCTATCCACAAGAATAGCATTGTTTGAGTATGACCATATAGGAATGAAGGGTTAACTTAACTAGAACACTATAGTTTGTTATGTTATCCATAAGATTATGAGTGATCTAGAGGCAAAAAAAATATTGAGAATTGTATGGAGTACAATTGATAAAGAGTTACCTGCTCTTGAACTCATGAATACTTGTTGTGTTATCCACAAGGTGTTTATGAGGAATAAAGATCTCAATCTTATTTAAAAAACTGATAAGAAGTTTCTCATTTATCATATTAGAGGGCTATGATATTCGATAAAATAGTGAGAGTAACAATTAGATAAAAGACCTAATCCAGTTGTTTCTGTCATCATGAGTTGTCTGCTTGTACAGTGTTCTTATTATTGTAGACTAACTATATAATGGCATCCTCACTATCATTACGTGGCATACTAGATGTAAACAAATTGATCGAACTAAATTATGTGGACTGGTTGAGAAATTTAAGAATAGTTCTCACACAGAAGAAAGTCTCCTATATACTGGATACTCCTACACCCGATACGATCGGAGAAGATGCATCCAAGGAGGGAAGCGCCACATATAAAATGTGACAGGATGACAGTGTAACTATCAAATGTATCATCCTTGTCTCCATGAACAATGAGCTTCAGAGGCAGTATGAAGGCATGGATGTTTCTTCCATACTCCTTAATTTAAAAGAGTTATATGGAGAATAAAGTCGAACTGCTAGATATGAGATATCTAAGCAGTTGTTTCATACCAGGATGAGTGAAAGTATATTCATGCAAACTCATGTCTTTAAGATGATTGATCCGATCACTCATTTGGGACAATTGGGTTTCTCCATGGATGGTGAGCTCAGTCAGAATTTGATCCTACAGTCACTTTTCGATTCCTTCTCACAGTTTGTCATTAATTTTTATATGAACAAACTGAATATTAGCCTGTCTGAACTACTGAATATGCTTAAAACAACAGAGAGCCATTTCAAGAATGAAAAGGCTCCAGCTCTTCTTGTAGATAAGATCTTCAAGAAGAAAGATAAGAAGGATTCTAAGAAAAATAACTTTAAGACTAGCATCCTGAAGAAGAAAGTGAAGAAGGTCTCCGTCAAGGGTACTTGCTATCATTAGGCAAGGATGGGCACTGGAAGAGGAATTGCAAGGAATACCTTGCAATTTTGAAGCACAAGAAAGCAAATGTTGCTAAAGGTTTGTATATGATACAAACAAACTTATCATTAAGTACTTCAACTTCAGATTCACGGGTATTGGATATTGCCTGTGGTTCACACCTTTGGAAATTATTGCAGGGCTGTAGAAAATGAGGAGTCTGAATGAAGATAACTTCATACTATTCGATGTTAGTGGAGAGTCTATCTAGGTCGAAGTCGTAGGAATCAAGATGTTGAAGCTGCCTTTGGATAAAATTTGAAACTGAAGATCTGTTATTACATTCTTAAAATTATTAAAAATATTATTTTGTACCTCTGTTATTAGAATAAGGTTTTGAATAAAAGCTAAGAGTAATGGTTGTTCTATTTATCTTTTAATAATTTATGAAATACTTATATTGATAATGATCTTTTATTCTTATCACTTAATGATAATGCACTTCATATTGATAATATAAAAAAAAAGAGAGAAGATGTGAATGTCACATACCTCTAGCACTATCGACTTGGTCATATAAATGAGTCAAGAATTAACAAATATATAAAGATAAATTTTTTGATCCTTATGATTTTGAATCATATGGAACTTGTGAATCTTGTCTCATAGGTAAGATGATCAAGACTCCATTTACTGGACATGGAGAAAGGATGAGTGATATTTTAGACTTCATACATACTAATGTTTGTAGTCTAATGTCGACTCAGGTTAGAGGAGGATACTCCTGCTTCATCATATTTACTGATGATAAGTCAAGATTTGAATATGTGTACTTAATGAAATATAAATTTGAAGCTTTTCATAAGTTTAAAGAGTATCAAAGAATGGTTGAGAGACAAACTGACAAAAGTATTAAAGCTCTTCGATTTGATCGAGGAGGAGAATACTTAACTAGTGAGTTTCTCGATCATTTAAAAAAATGATATTCTTTCTCAGTGGACACTTCCTTACACTCCATAATTAAATGATATTGCAAAAAAGAAGAATCGCACCTTATTAGATATGGTGCGGTCCATGATGTGCTTCATGGATCTTCTGATCTCCTTTTGGGATTTGCTTTCAAGACCGCGGTATATGTTTTGAATAAAGTACCATCAAAGTCTGTCTCTAGCACTCCATATGAGATATGAAAAGGGAAGAGGTCGAGTCTTAAACATCTTAAAATTTAGAGTTGCCCTGCTTATGTAGAAATATTGATGGACATAAGCTTCTTACTAGATCAGAAAAATATAAGTTTGTAGGTTATCCCAAGGAGAGTATAGGATACTATTTTATCACCCTACTCAATAAAGGTGTTTGTTGGTAGGCATGTCATTTTTTTGGAGAAAAATTCATCCAAGAAGGGGGCAGCGGGAGGACAGTTGAACTTGAGGAAGTTCTAAACCTACAGTCTATCCAGAATTAACATATGGAGAATTTATAAGCTGACGCTTAACCAGAAGTGTCCATTATTGAGGCACAGTCATTATACACACTTCCTCTCCAAAGGTCAAGTAGAGTACGTAATGTACCACTCAAGTATGGGTTTGTCATTGAGAATGGCAACACATCACACATCATTTAGAATGATGATCCAATGACCTATTCAGAAGCTGTCATGAGTAGTGACTCTGACAAATAGTTTGAAGCCATAAAATCTGAAATGGACTCCATGTATATCAATCAAGTTTGGACTTTGATTGATGCGCTCGAGGGTGTGATCCCAATAGACTGTAAACGGGTCTTCAAGAAGAAGATTTGAGTAGATGGCCAGGTACAGACCTATAAGGCCAGGCTGATGATAAAGATTTCAGACAAAGGCAAGGTGTTGATTATGAAGAAATCTTTTCACCTATAGCCATGTTCAAGTATATTTAGATCATGCTTTCTATTGCTGCATACCATAACTATGAGATCTAACAGATGGATGTCAAGACTGCCTTCCTCAATAAAAATTTTGAATAAGTCTATATAACTCAGTCAGAGAAATTTATCTCTAGTGGGAGAACAAATCAAGCATGCAAGCTAAAAAAATTTATTTATGGATTAAAGAAAGCATCGAAGAGTTGGAACATCCATTTGATGAGACAGTTAAATCATTTGGCTTTATCAAAAATATGGATGAACCTTATGTGTATAAGAAGACTAGTGGGAGTGCTGTTATCTTCTTGATTTTGTATGTGGATGACATACTACTCATTGAGAATGACATCCCTATGTTGCAATCGATCAAAACATGACTATCACAAAAAATTTTTATGAAAGACTTGGGTAAAGCGTCCTATATACTTGGGATAAAAATCTATAAAGATAGATCGAAAAGGATGCTTGGTTTATCCCAATCAAAGTATATAGACCTTGTATTGAAGAAGTTCAATACGGAGGGAAGTAAAGAGATTACTTGCCCATGAGTCATGGCATACGATTCTCTAAGAAGATGTCTCCTAAGACACCTGAAGAGAGAAATAGAATAAGTTCTATTCTTATGCTTCAGCTGTAGAATCGATTATGTATGCTATACTTTGTGCCAGACCTGATGTGGTTTATGCCTTCGGCATTATAAGCAGATTTTAGGCAGATCCAGAAGAGGATCATTGAAAAGCTATGAAAAATATACTCAAGTACTTGAGAAGGACTAAAATATTTTTTTATATATGAAGAATCTAATTTGAAACTGAAAGATTATACTGATTCTAGTTTTCAATCTGATCTGGATGATAGCAAATCTATATCTGGATATATGTTCAACATGTATGGTAGAGCAGTAGATTGGAAGAGTTTCAAACAGCAAATCGTTGCTGACTCAGTCACTGAGGCTGAGTACATTGCTGCTAGTGAGGCTGCTAAGGAGACTGTCTGGATGAAGAAGTTCATTTCAGAATTAGGTGTGGTTTCAAAATTGAATAACCAGTACCTCTTTATTGTGACAATACTGGGACAGTTGTTCAAGCCAAGGAACCGAGGTCTTATCATAAATCCAAACATATCCTAAGACAGTTCCACCTCATTCGAAAGATAGTCGAAAGATGCGATATGATCGTAGAGCGAGTTAACACCAAGAACAATATAGTGGACCCGTTCACTAAGGTCTTATCATTACAGTAGTTTAACTGTCACCTAAATATCATGGGCATTAAGTATATGGGTGATTGGCTTTAGTGCAAGTGGGAGATTGAAAGAATTATGCCTACAAGCCAATCGCATATGGGATGCGATGGATATTTTTTATATTTTATCTTCCAAACTCATGTACCTGATATTATTAATTAATAAATAGGTATTTTGATTCATTATATGCTTCATCTTATTATTGTTTTAAGATTATAATAAACCTCATAGGTTTGAGCAATGGTTTTAGGGCAGTGATGAGATCACGCCAGTGGACTTAAATCTTTGATAGTCCTGATCTAAATATTCTCAATCATTGATTTATTGAGTCAGGGATCAATGATATCAGTAAGGCTGGCACATCCTATGTATGCTCAGTGGTGAGGGTGGTTGATCTCGCAACCACTTGTGTGACGATACTAATATAAGAATGTAAGTACTCATTAAAGAATGAGTTCATTGAATTGATCTACGAGAGAATATCTGATGAAGTCTTGT
>KE505191.1:221967-248216 GCA_000441515.1 Elaeis oleifera | reverse complement strand
CCCCCCATCAACTAATTCAGCAACATGAATGAAATGCATATTCTTATATTTTTTTTAGACAAGTTGATAGAGAGGCATGAGCCCTTAACTTAGGAATAATGTCAAACCAATATGTTCACATGAGAGATAAAAATTATCCAAAAATCATCATTCTGCAGTATTACGTATCAATACTATCACCAACTATACAATACTAATTTAGCATAAATTAGTACAAAGATTGAATATATACTAGATGGGAGTAAGTACCAAGCCAGGCATAAGAAACATCAAGCTACCATAGTCCCAGGCTAGTGTCTATCATGTGCTTGGAGAGCAGAACAACAGCTAATAGCCCTTCTTAAAGAGGTCAAGACAACTACTTTATAACATCTTCATAGTCTTCTAGCTTGATGTGGGAAAGTTTATTCAAGTGGATTCTTCTTTGCAAACTGCATTAACAAGTTAAAAAGAATCATATCACCATCTTAAATAAAGAGATGATAGGAAAGGAAGGGGGGTCCATTTTCCATCAGAACATACTTTGCTGTCCAAACTATAGAGTTCCAGAGTCATTTTTATCTATTCAAAAGCGAGCAAACTCATACGCTAATGTACTATCATTTGGTATTTTTAATTATGGAAGACATCCAAGCAATTAGAGAGTCTTAGCTACCAAACTAGCTTGTATAGATGACTTGAAGTGAGTGTTAGCAAATTCTTTTTTTTTTTGAAGGTAAGTGTTAGCAAATTCTATCATCATAACGAGTCACAGCACAGTAATTTGTGTAATAATCAAAGCAATATTGTCTATCATCAACCTTTAAGTCCCAAAGCTGACTCTGACATAATGATCTTAACATCATTTAAATATCTTAGTAGGAGAAAACCCATAAATCTTAAATAAATTTCTAAAGTTTTAGAAACAATTTAAATTTCAAAATAATTGTACTAGACATGCCAGATGCTTTCCTATGTAATTATAAATGTCATCACATATGACCAAATAATTTCCACCTTCAATCCATGAATTTTAACTAGCTTGTGATGAATATTCTCAAGTCATTGAATGATGAATTCTAAGTTTACCTATATTGAATAAGACTAACAGTATATTTGGGTCTCCTAATTACTTTGTCAACAATCATAAACAACTAGCACATATTATTATCTGCCCTAATAAGATAAACATTTAAAAATGGAAAGAAATATACTTGCAACTGCATGAGAAGATCAGTGCTGTGCTTCATCTCAAAATGATGCTTTTGAAATAGCTCACGGGCCTTCTCGACTGCATCGATCTCTTCAGCTATGCCTAGATTCGATTCTCTACATGGTTGTTCGTGGTCCTTAGCCATAGGCTACCGCCCTATGCAATCTTAAGCCTCCATATTATCGAATCAAGAGGAAGAACTGTAAGAATCTATCCATTAAAATGACTAACATAAAATCTTGTGAGGAAAAAAGTTCAAGATTAGGGCAAAAACCATATATAAATATATCATGCTGTAAGGAAAAGAAAGAATGTCGACAAACATATAAACCGCATAACATCTATTCTTTCAATAATCAAGTAAAATCAAGAAATAGAGAGCAATGTAATAAGAATAAGAAGGGGCCAAGTAAATATTCTAGTTTGATTTGCAAGGGAAATCAAAAAAAGATATGCACGAAGATAGTAGTACCTTCAAGATTAAGATATTTGATGGTGACGAGATAGAAAGATTGAAAAAAGAGAAGTGCAGATTGGGGTTCTTTCGTTCTTTAATGTATCTGGAAGCTTCCTATGACATGCAAAGGTGGTGATGGTGAAGTGCTCTCTTCCATCTTCTCCTCCAATCTCTATTACCATCGACTAAAGGAGGAGAGTGAATAGGAGACTCTTGGGTCTGTAGGGTATTTATTTTCAAAATCTGAAAAGGACTGTATTTTTTCATGAAAGGTAACTAAAAGGGACTAGTGAGGACCCAGAAGTGATTTACCTTACATCACGATGCGATCAACTCTAGCATGGCTATGGCCTCTTTCAACATGATGTGTCGCGATGGGAGCTCCAAACCCATCGGCTCGGCTCAACTGCCCACATGTAGAAGGAAAGAGAAAAAATAGGTGGCACTCAGATAGCAAACGTGATCGCAAGGCGGCACTTGCAGTGGCAAAGGGGCCAAGCTTTTGGTACAAACAGAGCAGAGGAGCGAGGCTAGGGAGGCAGAGTCATCAAAGAAGAGGGTGGATTCGTAGGATTGATTTAAGGGTCGGAGGTGGACCGAAAAATGGAGGCATCGAAGAACATCGATCTGTGCATCCGAATGATCTGACTAAATCGAGAGGTTTGATAATCATTGTCTCGGCCGCATCATGAATAATTCATGATGCGATGTGGGCAAACCAACTTTCGGATCTCATTGAGAAGACATGTGGATAAGCCCAAATTGATGGACTAGCTCGATGTGATGGCAGTATGCCCCATTCATCAGACTTATTCAATGCGATCCCACCCCATCATGTGGACATCAAGAAAAATATACTTTAAAAATGTATATTATACAATTAAGTTAAAGGGAAAGTCAGTGATCTTTCAATGCAATAAGTGTCATACATCCAACATCCCACATGTCCTTTAGTTAAGTTGCTACATATCATCCATCCAATAGCTAATATATTTACATTTAAGATGTAGATGCATTATATTTAAGAATAAAAAATATCAAATCCATATGTTTTAAGTCCACTTGCTGGATGACATAATCTACTTGTTGGATGATAGAGACCATCATTTAAGAGGAGAGGAGATAGGATCTTGCTTTAAATGTAGTGATTCTCAGATGATATTGCTTTAGATGTGGTAATTCCTGGATGTATTTGATAATTCCTTCTGAGTCGTACATTTAGACTGTTGGGTAATAGGTCATTGGAGAGATCTTTAATGGATTTGGCAGTCTGAGAAAGTATGATTTGAACAAGGAGCCATGCATGCTAGTGACTGTATTCCATTTGATGGAGGGGATTGGTCAAGCAAAGGAAGACTAGATTTCTTTTGAGAGAGGATTTATATATATCCTTCTTTAGATAGTAGATAGCAATCGTATGTCGAAGAAAAATTTTCTAATGAGATTTTTTTCTTTACCTACAGTGTTCTGTATCCTCATTTTGTTTTGAACTCATAAGGCTGTTTGGGTGGTTGCTATAGGTGCTGTGGCCATCCATTCTCCTTGTTGCATCATTTAAGAAAGAAATAATTCCAATACATCTAAGGTTTGTTTTCTTATGTTTTTTATTATCAGAGCAATGGAGGTTTACTGTCTAGGAAATGATAGCCTTTCTCAAGAGAAAGGGTTCCTGTTATCACTATTATGGTGATCAACACTGTTGATCATCATTGATGGTGAAGTTTTTAGAAAGGTTGCTGCATAGAGTAGGCATCTATACTCGTAGGAATCACCATGGATAGGGTTGCTACGAGGGTTTAGCAGTCTTTCAAGGTAGTGTAAAAAAAAGATATATGTACCTACTCCTATTAACCTTAAGGTATATATATTAATCCATAATATTTTTTGTAAAGTCAAAAGAGCTAAGAATATCATAGAATTTCATATATCATTTGAGGAAGGTCTGTTTAAGTCCATATATGGACTTCTTTAACTTGCAGATAAGGTAACTATCTTTATCTATATAAAAACCTTCAGACTGAGTCATGTACACTATCTTTTATAGATTCTCATTCAAAAATATTGTTTTCACATCTATTTAATGTAACTCTAAATCAAAATAAGCTATTAAAGCTATAATTATCCTTAATAAATTTTTTTTGAAAATGGAGAGAAGGTTTTATGATAGTCAATGTCTTTTTTTAGTGAAACTCTTAGCTATAAGTCTGATCTTATATCATTCAATTTTATCTGAGAAGTCTCTTTTGGTCTTATAGACCGATTTATAGCCAATGGTTGAAGTATCTTTAGGTAAGTCAATGAGATTCCAGACTTGATTTTTAGCTATGGATTTCATCTCATCCTTCATAGCATCATATTAGTATATGGATTTGTTTTCACTCATGGCTTGTAAAAATGATTTAGAATCATTATCAGGCCCAACATCAAAGTTGGATTCCTGTAAATAGACAATGTAATCACTAGAAATTATAGGTCTTCTTTCTCTTAAGGATCTTCTTAATCCTACTATATCTGTTTTGTAAGTATTTTCAGTAGTAGGCTCCATACGAACTTGTTCTTCAAGGAGTGGTTGTTCTTGAATTGGTTGTTCACAATCTTATGGATCTCTTTAAATAACAATCAATTCTATATCTTTTGTGAGTTGGTCATTTTGATCTCTTATTTTTCAAATTCATTATTATGAGAAAAATCACTCCCACTAAGTTCATAATCCTCAAAAAACTTAGCATTCATAGCTTCAACTATTTTGGGTGCATAGTTGGATAATAAAATCTATATCTCTTAGAATTTACTGCATAACCAGTAAAATAGCCACTAACTATTCTAAAGTCCAATTTCTTTAAGTGTGGATTATAAATCCATACCTCAACTGGACATCTCCAAATGTGCAAGTGACTTAAACTTGGTTTCCATCCTTTTCACAATTCAAAAGGAGTTTTAGGTATAGCTTTGGATAGAACCCTATTTAAGATATATACTGCAGTTTTTAATATTTCACTCTAAAGAGATAAAGAAAGATCAGAATTACTTATTATACTCCTTACTATATCCATCAGTGTACGGTTCCTTCTTTCTCCCACATTATTTTATTGTGGTGTTTTAGATATTGTATATTAGGCAATAATACCCTCTTATTTAAGAAACTTATCAGATGGGCTCATCAATTGATCCTTTTCAATGTACCTTTCATAGAACTCCCTATCTCTGTCAGATCTTACGATCTTTATTTTCTTGTTTATTTGTTTCTCTAGTTCTGCTTTACAAACCTTAAAGACATCTAGTGCCTCACTCTTTTCAAAGAAAAGATAGAAATACATGTACTAGGTATGGTCATTAATGAATGAGATAAAATATCTCTAACCATTAAAATGAGAAGTAGAAAATGGTCCATAGATATCAGTGTGTATGATTTTTAAAATGTTAAAACTCTTTTTGGCACCTTTAGAAGACTTGTTAGTCTGCTTTCCCTTTATACAATCCAAATAAGTACCAAAGTCAATAAAATTAACTTCTTTTAAAATACCATCATTTATCAATCTTTTTATTCTCTCTAAAGAGATATGTGTCAATCTTTTGTACCATAAACTTGAAGAGTTCTTTTTAATAATATTCTTCTTTATGCCAATATTATCACCATGCATAGTTGAATGATTACATTCAAAATTCAGATTCAAATCTAATTTATATAAATCATCCTTCAAAAAATCAATGCTAATAATACTTTTATTCCAAAAGAGGTTAGCTATAGAATTCTCAAAATGAAAACAAAACCAATATTTGTCAACTTGAAAATAGAAATTAAATTCCTAGAGAAACTAAGGACATAAAAAGTATTTTCAAAATCTAAAATAAAATCAAAATTTAAATTAATCTAAAAGTATCCATAGCTTTCACATGTAAATGTATCTGATTGTCTGAATAGATACCTAGTTCACTTTCTTTCGAGTCTCTTAGATTGAGAAAGCCCTGCATCGTATTGACAATATGAATTATAGTATTAGAATCAATCTACCAAGTATTATTAGGAGCATCAATAGAAAAGGATTCATGACATACTAGAGATATAAAAGTACCTTTCTTTCAAGCTATTTCTTATACTTTATACAGTCCTCTTCATGTGCCCCTCTTTTTTCACAAAAGAAGCATACATTTTTATTGCCATAGCGCTTCATTGGCATTGCAGTATCCTTCTTTTCTTGAAAACATCTTTTTCCTTTTTTCTTTACCATGAGTAGCAAGATTAGCATTTTCATGCTTTATATCTTGCTTCTCTTGTTCCAATCTTTCTTCCTCTTGAATGCACATGGTCAAAATTTATTAAGAGACTATTTTTCTTATGTGTATTATAAAAAATTTTGAAAGGATCATATTCTATAGGTAGAGAATTCAAAATAAAATAAACTAGAAAAGAATCAGAAATCTCAACTTTGAAAGACTTGAGTTGAGTAGCAATATCTCTCATTTTCATAATATGATCACATACACCTTTAGTATTGTCAAACCTCATGCTTGAAAGCCTCTTCAGTAGGGTACTAGCCAATGTCTTATCAGAACTTTCAAACTATTCTTCAATGGTCTTCATAAAATTTTTGACTTTATCACTTTGAGGGATTGACCTTTTAATACTTTTAGATATTTGAGACTTGATGAGCATCAAACTCAAGCGATTAGATCGCTCCTAATTCTCATATGCCGATATCTATTGTGGTGTAGTTCAATCTATGAAAATAATAGTTCATCCACACAAAGCGTCAGGTCAAAATCCTTATATCCAAGAGTGTGAAGAACACTATCTTTTCAGTTAAAAAAATTATCATCACTTAACATTGGAAGAAAAGCAGTATCATAAATATATGCAGTAGGATTAGCCATAATAATCAATAAACATAAAAAGCTTTAGTGTTATGAAACATAAACTGTAATCTGAAATAATTAATTTCAGTAGTAAATTCTAATATTTTTGTGCACTGAGTTGCATCATGCATAGAATTCATTAATATTTTATTAATAAGGCCAGCAACATAGATATCAAAAGACAGTGAATTTTTATATTTGTGGATCTAGAAAAAATTCTATCCTTAATACCTAAATTATCATTTTATTCCAATTAAATCACAAAAATAATCACTCCCTGTAGATAAAGTTAATTATTTCTATGACTTAATTATAATTTTATTCACGTACCATTATACTTTAATTTATAGCCTTTATGTGGTTTTTACTGTATCTAGGATGCTGTGGCTACTCTTGAATATAATAATCTCACTAACTTTAATATGGCATTGAATAATCCTAAATAACCATATCAAACCTTATTATAGTTTTTCATCTTCATCATGATCACAAGTTTCCAGCAAATAAACAATAATCCAAAAAAATTACAATTTAGAAGAACCTTTACGCAATAAATACTTTATTAGGGACTAAATTGCAAAGTCTCTTCTAAGTAAATGAACCTTTATATACTTTATTAGGGGCTTAATTGCAAAATATCCCTAAACCAAATTAAACCAGTTCAATTTGGTTTGGTTCAATTAATTATTGAAAAAGGACCTTTACTGAATATATACTGTATCAAGAGTTAAATTGCAAAATTTCCTATTTAAGAAGATGGTAATTGGGTTTTGGATCGAAACCCAAAATCCAAACTTGTTAGGCTCTTTACTTTTTCTTCTATTTTTTTTCGATCAAAACCCTGAAAACCTTCTTTTGTCGGCAATCCCCTTTTCCTAATCATCGCCAGTGAGCCATGGGCCATCTTCAACCACCGACGGATGGCTTGAGACCGCCATTCCAACCGCTAGTATGCCGGTGATAAGTGATTTTTCTAGATGAGAGATCGATGGGAGGGGACTAAAAAATCATGGATTCTCAAAAATTTCGATCGATGGCTGTCAAAAATATCGGATCGGTCGATGTCGCTGTCTCCGTAAGGGTCTGGCAAGGTTTTCCCCTGACAAGCAAGGGAGGACCATCGATAAATGATCTAGTGAGTCCATTCTCCTTCTCACCATCCTTTTCTTTTTTTATTCTTTAATGGAGGAGAGGTCTCCGATGCTGTGACTCTATAGGATTTGTTGTCGGTCCGTCCCACGATAGTCAAAGTTCAATCGGAGTCTGATCAAGGAGATGAGAGGAGAAGGGCACCATGGTGTCCATGGTTTGCACTATTTTGCCTCTCCTTTGACCTTTCTTTCTTTTTTTTATTGTTCCGGCAAGATGGTTGGGCAAGGGACTCCGTGGCTACCATGGAGGGAGGGAGGATGACAGAACCTCTGGTCTTCTCCTCTCACCTATTCCCTTTCTATCTTTTTATTTATTTATTTTTATCAACCATAGCATCGGTAAAAAACATGATCAAGATCTTTTAAAAAATAAATAAATAAAAATTATAAATTATTTATGAAATCTAGGAACAGATCTAGTCATGATAATTGCAATCTCAAGCAATGTCGTGGCTTTAGGACTCACCATCAGTCCCATCCCCTTGGATGTCAGAAGAAAAAATAGAGATCATTTTCTTCTTCATTTTTTCATTAATAATTAGTAAAACAATCTCTAATATGTCAAAAATAAATAAAAACATGATATATTAAAATTTATATAGCAACAAAATTAATGGACTGAATAAAATAGTATAAAGGGGGCTCTGATACCACTGCATGTAGGAAATTTAATTTGAATACAGAAATAAGCATGCCTCCAGCTATTATTATTCAAGTCCAAAATAAATCAGAGATGAAGAAAGTTACGATAATATCAGAAGATGAATCTTATAGATGAATTTGTCTTACTTCTATCTGTAAAAGAATGTTATAAAGAGTTTTTTAGTCTATGCCAGAGGATCTCGATACCAATACTTGATGGAGAGTCACAGGCTATATTTATAGACTAGACTAGGAGCTTTTTTAGATTAACATAACTTCTTCCATCTATTAAGAAAGCACAACTGTAGTGAAATCCTTATTTTGATCTGAGTCTATTTTTATCTCAAAAGAATTTTAATCATTTATTATCATCTTAATTATCTTAAATTATTTTTAATAATTAGGTTACAAATGGGCCACATCGAGTTCCTAATATTTAGGATAAGTACAATAATATATAGAAGTGCATCTTTGTAAGTAAGGCTGTCTTCAATTCATTATAGCTAGTACTCTGAAATTGCTTAAGACTTGTCAAGTAATAGAAGCATGTCATGATCTTTTTCGAAATTATGCCAAATCACTTATATGGTGCATCAAATCTTGACAGGCTATTGCATTGGCCACATGAAACTATGTTAATCCATGTATATTTTGAACTAGATCATATTAGATTGTTTGAATTGTCAAAGACTATATTACCAATGAGTGTGCCAAAGAAAACTCATAGAGAGTTGATTTCATGATCTCTTTGTCCTTGAGGAAAGTTGTTACCACCATAGCCATCTAGACAATGAAAATCTACATTCTGATTGGGTATCGCATTTGCTGCAATTATAATATTCTCACATCTCCACCTATTAATTTACGGTCTACATCATTACATATCTATCATTCATAGGTGCTTCTTATGTAAAATTGTTTAGTCTATATCTCCCTTTCTTTTAATATTTGCACTCTTTAATAGAAGATATCTTCATGTGTGGGTAAGTTTTGATCGCTCTCTTATTCCTTTTTTTTTGTTCTTATTGTATTTATAGACACTCTTTTTCTTATTATTTTTGTTAATCCAATTTAAGAATGTGATATTTGCTATTTTATTGGGTCAAGTCTATGAAATCTAATGCACTTTTGAGTTTTCGTTGTTTGATTGCACAACTTTGACTTTTAGTTATTCTAACAAATATAGGTTTTGCCCTTATAAATTCATGACTAATTTTATTTCCATATTATTCTGTATTTGGTAATATGTTACAATCATACCATCAGGCTTTTAAATTGTTTGTACTATAAAAAGATTATTTAGGACTAAAATATGCACATTTTCATTTTGTAGACCAACATAGTCCAAATTCTGACCATCTCCGGCTATCATGACGAAGAAATTCATTAATTCGTGGTAGAATTTTTCAGCCATACACTCAATTTGACATAATTATAGCATCACTTGACTTCTATCTTCTTTTTAAGTAATATAAATAATTCATATTGGTCTTCTAATCATGTGCATTGTCGAAGTACAGTTAAAATATAATATAACTCCTTTGAGCAAAGGGGACAAATGTTTCATTAATATGTGAAATGGTAAGTAGAAAGTAAGGAGAACAAACAATATGTCATTAGAAATATAATAAATAGTTAGAAAATAATTTTTAAAACCATCAGGCCTCCCAAAATAACCATAACTAGAGCAGCATGTTTGATGTTATGGTATTTTGGTCTATGTTTACTAGTATGGGGCTATGGCGATTGAATGGCATCCAAACGGAAATATATGTATGATAGCCTAGTTTAATTGCATGGTATTTCGCATGTTATTCTGAATTATATATAATAGTGAATAAGGGTGAAATTATAATGGGGGAACTCCAAAACTTGCACATAAGCAATAAGGAATACAGTCTATCTAACAAACCCGTAGTTCATCAAGATCTATAAATTGAGGAGAGAAATTTATGAAACTTGAAATAGGCAATTCAACAATCTAGAATAGGAATGCAAGTCAATTTAAATTGTATTTTTCAATCTCATGTTACAGTACCTTTTGATGTATTTTTGTTGACCTCTACTCATTTTCAAACATTTTCATTTTATTTCTGAAGATGTTGTACAGGCATCTTCGTGCATTTTTCTCCAAGGAATGCCGAGAGAAGCACATAAAAATTGTGAAGTATTTCGAATGAGATATATCAGAAAAACCTTATCAACACAATAACTCAATAATCTATTTAATATGAAAATGCTGAAACCCTCCAGTCACATATCTTCCATTTGCCAAGTAGAACAAATTGCCCAGCTTATCAGTTTTAACTAATCTACTAGCTTGTGTCATTTCTTTTTATTAGAAGAAGCTCCTTTAAACCATAAAAGACTTGTACTTTTTTCTCCCCTCCCTCATTGTGTTGTCAGTGTAATCTACCAATCCATGTATGCAGACGCCATAAAAAATCTATCTTGTGTCTCTTTTTTTTTCTTTTTTTTTTCCCATTGGGATGATGTGCCAAATACTAGTAAAAGATAATTTTCTCGTTAATATTCCAAGATTAAAACTTTTTCTGCAAACCATCTGCTATGACTTGGTTGGCAAACCGGTCGGATAAAGGCCTGGACCCTTCACGTACCTAAAAATCGAAGGCCTAGAGGATTCCCAAAATGCCCTCCCCCTCTCCGGAAGACCCACGCCGATCCCACCACCGACCACCCCGAGCGCTCTGTGCGACCTCCTCCTCTCCCTTTCCGCCGCCCGCGCCCTCGCGCAGGGCCAGCAGCTTCACGCCTACCTCCTCAAGTCCGGCGCGGTCCCCTCCGCCGCCGCCCCCCTCTCCAACCACCTCATCACCTTCTACGCTCGCTGTGGACTCCCCCTCCTCTCCCGCCGCGCCTTCCTCGACCTCACCGCCTCCCCCGTCCTCCCGCCCCTGCGTGGTCCGCCCTCATCTCTGCTCTCGCCCAGAATGACCTCCCCGCAGACGCCCTCACCGCCTTCCGCTCCATGCTCCTCGCCGGCGTCCCCCCTCCGACCGTACGCTCCCTTCCGCCGCCAAAGCCTGCGCCGCCGTCGCAATGCCCTCCCTCGCCCGCTCCCTCCACGCCGTCGCCCTCAAAACCCCATTCCATACCGACGTCTTCGTCAACTCCGCCGTCGTTGACATGTACTCCAAGTGCGCGCTCCTCCCCGACGCCCGCCAGCTCTTCGACGAGATGCCCCAACGCAACGTCGTCTCCTGGAGCGCCCTCATCTTTGGCCACGCCCAGGCTGGCCTCGACGCCGACGCCTTAAACCTCTTCAAGGCCACCCTTGCTGAACCCGGCATCGACCCAACGACTTCACCTACTCTTGCGTCGTCCGCGTCTGCAGCACCGCCACCTTCTTGACCTCGGCTGCCAGATCCACGCCCGCTGCGTCAAGTCCAGCTTCGACGCCTCCCCTTCGTCGGCAGCTCCCTCGTATCTCTGTATTCCAAATGCGGCCTCGTCGACAATGCATATCAGGTGTTCGACGAAATGCGCGAGAGAAACCTCGGCGCCTGGAATGCCATCCTCATCGCTTCCGCCCAGCACGGCCACACCCGCGCCGCCTTCGACCGCTTCAAACAGATGGAAGCCGCCGGCTTCCAGCCCAACTTCATCACCTTCCTCTGCCTCCTCACCGCGTGCAGCCACGCCGGGCTGGTCGACGACGGCGAGCGGTACTTCGCACTGATGTCGGAGCGCGGTGTCCAGCCCGGCCGCAGCACTACGCTGCCATGGTGGACATGCTCGGCCGGCGGGACGAATCCCAGAGGCGGTATCGTTCATCGAGTCCATGCCGCTGGATCCGACGGAGTCGGTGTGGGGCGCACTGATCACAGGGTGCCGCATCCACGGGGACACGGAGACGGCAGCCTACGCGGCCGGAAAGCTCTTCGAGACGGGCTCCTTGAGCTCGGGCGCTCACATGCTGCTCTCCAACGCGTACGCGGCGGCGGGCGGTACGCGGAGGCGGCGCAAGCGCGGAAGGCCATGCGCGACCGCGGAGTGCGCAAGGAGACGGGGCTGAGCTGGATGGAGGCGGGGGGCGGTGCACACGTTCGTGTCGGGCGACCGGTCGCACCCGAGGAGCGAGGAGATCTACGGGGTTTTGGAGGAGGTGGAGGAGAGGATGGAGAGGATGGGGTACGAGGCGGACACGAGCCAGGTGCTGAGGGACGTGGGAGGGAGGAGAAGCGGCGGGCGATCAGTTACCACAGCGAGCGGCTGGCGATCGGGCTGGGGTTGCTGATGGTGCCGGAAGGGAGGCCGATCAGGGTGATGAAGAATCTGAGGGTGTGCGTGGATTGTCACACGGCGATCAAGTATCTGACGAGGTGCACCGGACGGACGGTGGTGCTGAGGGACAATAATCGGTTTCACCGGTTTCAGGATGGGGTGTGCTCCTGTGGGGACTATTGGTAAAATATAAGGGGTCGTTTTAGCTGTTGACCCCTGACCATCTAGAAATTATACTCTACACCGTATGCACGGCAAATAGTCCGAAGTCCTCTGCGATCGGGTCATAGGAACGGAAATATGATTGGTGTGGTGTATGGATGACGTGGGGCACGTTTTGTGTAGGTATAATTTCTCCTAATTCTCCTATTATTTATTGTTCATTGCTCATTTTGTTTCTTCCTTATTTATTTTATTTATTAGAGCTTCACCGATGAGAATGTCACGGTACTTTCTTCTTTATGAATTTCTAAGAAGATTTTGGAAAATGACATACATGATTGATTTGTACTGCCAACCATCCGTTTTGGTATTCATTACTCATTCTCTGAGATGCTTCTCATTGTCGAAGTTATACATTGTCAAAGTTGAGATGTGTTGGTAATTGTTTTCTTGAGAGACTAAGTTGGTGTCCTGGCAATAATTTTTTTTAAAGATTGATTAGAATAATTATAAGGTAATAATGTTTGTAATAACAGATTTTGATGGTATAATATAATATGATATAATATAGTATAGCATTATATAATATAGTATTATAATGTGATATAATTATTATCATTATTATTCTATTATAATAATCATATCATAAGGGATAATATTGGTTGAACGACAAATCCTCAATGACATGGACGGTGTGGGTATCCTCTTAATAAATTTCTACATGTGCAAGGGTGTGCTGTCGGCATTAGATATTCGAAAAAAAAAAGATTAAGAAATAGTAGCATGGGTCTTGATATCTTGATTTTTGTGAACTTTCGCTATCATAATATCATTTGTTTGAAAAAGGAGGATGTAGAGTATAGCTAAGACTACGCTCTATGCTACAGTTATTAATAAACTAGAGTTGAATTATATAACTAAACATAAAGAATTTAAAGGATAAATGCAATGATTAATTAAAGATAAAAATAAAATCACAATAAGTTGTTTGATTGGTGGAAAGGTCCTCTTTTCATATTACATGTTACTGTTTATAGAACATAACAAAAGATGCTGCTCATTTCTAATGATCATAGTCCACATCCACCTTTCATTTATTGTGATAATTTTAACTATCGAGATTACTACTTTTCCGCTCGCCGTACCTTATTAACCGCCAAGTTCAATAACTTTCGTGCTATATCATCATCCCTTTAGGTCAATGAATAATGACTTTTGTTCAACTAGACAATTGAGCCAATTTAACTTTATTCCTTACTTGGCCTTCTTAACAGCTGCTTGATTGGATGGTCATCTAACTTGGCCTATTAGCTACTATGTCTCTCCCATGGCTTGAGTAGCTCCTTGATAAGACTAAATAATATTGAAGCTTTTAGTTTTAATTAGTTCGAGACCTCCCTTGACTTGTTATTCCTATTTAGACCTGGAATTGCTATGTGTACAATAATTCTCGGTTATTTGGATGTAATGTAAACAATATTATTATATTATAAATTTATAATATAATATTATTATAATATATTAAATAATAATATCATTTTATTATATTATAAGAATTGTAACATAATATCATAATCCATAGAATCCTCCTTGTTTCTAACTCCAAAGATGAGAGATCACAATTTTCCTCCTCCTTACCCAGAATCTCCAAATCACATAGTATTTTGCTCTTTAACTCCTTATTAAAAAAACTCTTAACAGAGGACCACCTTCTAAAAGCTACCCTAAGTGTTCTCAGATTATCCACGCAAGTAGTAGTAGGATTGGCATAAGCTCTAATGGGTCTCTAGTTACTAGTGACCATATCCGAATAATCTTCCTCCTTAAGCCACCAGCTTTTAAAATGAAACAACCTTAGCATTTTGAAATTGACCTTACTCTCCAAGAAAATAGAAGCATGATCCGAAAAGAAATTTGAAAGACCTTTTGAATAGAGGATGTAAATAAATCATCCTATTCCAAAGAAAGCAAAAATCTGTCCAGCCTTGCCATTGAGGGGTGATCTCGCTTGTCACTCTAAGTATAGCTTCTTTCTTTCAACTCCAAGTTAATAAGATTAAGAGAGGAAATTGAAGTCCATGAACTCAATGCATTCTTTCCAACTTTGAGGATTGCCTCTTCCATCAAAATTACACTTAGCAATGTTGAAGTCATCACCTAGCAGCCAAGGATCAGGTAGATTAGAGGGGACAGTAGCAATTTCATTGAAGAAATCTCCTCTATAGGCCCGATCATTCGGACCATAAATAGAAGTAAGAGAGATGAATTTGTTAAAAAGTAATAGTGCAGTGAAACAGACAAGGAGAACTCTTTTTTAATAG
The DNA here is from genome assembly GCA_000441515.1 of Elaeis oleifera. Lineage (NCBI taxonomy): Eukaryota > Viridiplantae > Streptophyta > Magnoliopsida > Arecales > Arecaceae > Elaeis > Elaeis oleifera. The sequence continues at coordinate 233,192 of KE505191.1, read as the reverse complement.
TAGATTTGAGATCAAATAAATAAAATTTTACCCTATGAGAATCCCTCTAGTTGAACCCAATGCATCCAAATTGGTCCAACAATCCAGCTTATTCCTACCTAAAGAAGAGAAAAACCACTAGAAGGATTGGCCACCTTATATTCTTGAATAAGAATGATGTCACAAGAAGAAAAGATGAGGTCTTTGATTGCTCTTCGCTTCATTGCATCCCCTATGCCTCTAATATTTCATGAGATAATGAGCAGAGCAACAAGTCCACTCATAACATACCAATAAGCAGAATTGAAGCAAGGCCTTTTACTGAAGAAACAAAGAATCAATTAAAATCTATTCAATAGCCAGAGCCTGGCAACTATGAGACAAACCAAACCACAAGCATCAAACAAACCATAGATCCAAATAAAATAGAAACCAAAAGAAAGATCCCAAATAGATAAAAGAGTGTGAACACAGAAAAAATAGAAAAAACTTCAACCCAGTAGAAAATCAATAAAAGAAGGGATTATGACTAAATTGAAGATATTGCAATTGCTTTCTCTTTCTCTAACTCCAAAGAGTGTCAACGATGCCCTTTGCAATCTCCTCAGAAAAAGTGAATCCACATGCCTTGCCCCAATCTAGAAGCAAATGCTGAGAAAGGGAAGAGAGAGGGAGATGAGGTCCAAGTTTGCTTCAACCACTTTAGAGTCTCTGGAAGGGATCAACTTAGCAGTAGCTTCCTTCTCAGTATCGATGGTCTTTGATCTTGAAGATTTTCGGGGCAAAGCAGAAGGAGGGAGAGAGGACTCGACAGAAATGTGGGGTGTTTGAATTCTGAATCTTAAAGAGCCATGTCCATTGGGCCATAAGCAATAACGGTATTCAAAGAAGAGAAGAAGTCCACAGGAATGCCAACGGCATATCCAAAGAGGGAGTGGAATCAACCAAAAATGCAATCGCAACCACTACTTTCTCAGAGTTCTCCATGTCAAGTTTGGGTGGAGCCTTGGTCAGCAAAGAATAAAGATTTGGCTAGTAGCCTCCTCCTCATAAATGCAATAGAGATTATTGATAGTATTTAATAGGCCAGCACCTTTCTCAGAGGGAAGGAGACACAATGGAAGGATCTTTAGAAGGATCAACTGATAGAGAAAAACACCAGTTAAAGAGATCTCTCGAAGAAGAAAGGCTAGCAGAAATCTCAAGCCCAACACTCGATATAATGGCAGCAATCTTTTTAGAGGGCAAATTTGAAAATGAATCGATCAGCCCGCCTTAGATTGAACGTGGTTCATCCAATTCAATAGCACACGAGGTAGCCGGTACACCACATCTTGCTAGCAAAAAAGCCGTTGATGGTATCAGGCCGCTGCCTAAGCCCAATGCTCCAAAAGCCTCTTTACCAATCAACAATCTAGTAGTTATAGGGGGAGAGTAACATGGGCTTTAAAGAATGGAGAATAAGAAGGCTCATTGCCATCTTCTCTACCAAGGCTGGAGCCCTCAGCATCCCTCGAACTTCTAGGAATAGAGCTCTCACCACCAACTTGGTGATAGAAATCAGAGCCCTACCCTAAGGCACCTGATCGGAGAACAAAGTGGGATGGTCCATGAGGAGCAAGAGCATCAGGGGAAGACCAATCATCCTCCCAATCTGATCTCAGATAAATATTTGAGGGTGGTCAAAGGTGGCACTCTGGATAGACACCTGAATGTGTGTTAGGAGGCACTGCCCAAGGTTGCATGGATGAAGAAAGAATAGCTTTAATGCTCTCACAGAAAACAATATCTCAAAAATAGAGAGGTCCCTGCCCACCAAAGTTCTAGTAGACATCTTCTCCAAATGGACAAAATTAGAGATTATTCATCGAGCGGTCTTAGGGTCTCAAACATGCAGAGGATGCCATGAAGGTCGATCTCCACCTTATGCCAAAGCAAAGAGGGAGAAGCACGATTTTGATAAGACAAAGGCTTGACTAAAAAAGTAAAGGAGAAGTGTCTCTGTGTTCCTCTTTTGGAGGTTTGTAGCAAATAAGAACAAGAAGGGAATGAAACCAAAAGAGGTTAGAGCCCAAGATGATAGGATCTATTCGAATCTAGGGATGCATCTACGAAGAGCCTAGGCAATCTGAGGTGGGTCGAGAGATCAAAAATCATCACAGATCAATACCACTCAGACCACCTCAACACAAGCTAGGTTCTCACAATGCTAACGATGGCAATCACTGACAGGGTCAAAGATCGGAACAAACTTGGCTTTATCGGCGATGGATAAAACAGCAGAGCAATCCATCTTAGACCTGCCTGCTCTACATCTCTTCGCTGGGTGGCCAACCCTCTATACCGGAGACAAGTCAGAGGGTTATGGCAATCTCTTTTGAAGTTACCGTTATCCCCACACTGAAAGAATATGTTGGCTTTGAAGCTCTGAAGGCCCTTGAGTGACCCTAGATTCAGATAAGATCGATTCGCTAGCTTTTAAAGATGGGAGGGTCGGTGAAGGAGTTAAATACGAAGAAATGCAAAGAGTTAAGACTTCCTCACGGATGGTTGGGTCAAGCAACACCCTTGAAAAGATTGCTCCAATGCTTAGTAGGAGCAGGCTGACAAAAGGCAGAGGAAGCTGTCTGTATAGGGCCCTTACCGAGAAGACTCTTGCTAGAGCTCGCTGCTCTGAACCTCATGGCATGGCATTAGCACCAGTGAGCATAGGAGGCAGACCAGATAGATTCCCTCAACTCCTAGCAGAGCTATCAAAACTTTGGTGAACCTCTCTTCTTGTCGCCATCGAGCATCACTATGAGAGAGTTGTTCAAGATTCCTAAGAATTTCTCTTCCACAACCGAATTCCTATTCTGAGACATCCTTTGACTAGGGATGAGATAGCCCATCTTTGTGATCTATATACTATCTCTGATTAAGCCATCTGGTCAGGGTGACATGCCGTTTGGAAGTTGCAAACTTTATGGTTCCCTTTAGTGGATTCTTGCTACTCTTTCTGAAACAATGGCGGTACTCAATATCCTTTCCATAAGACTATTTAGAGAGCTGCTATTTCAGAGAAGATTCTTTTTTTTTTGTGGTCAGTACTTCGCAACAAGCTCCACACCAAGGATGTACTAGCCAAAAAAGGTTGGTAAGGGAATGTGAGGTGTGTACTATATAGTAGCTCCTGGGAAACTGCCAATCACCTGTTCATTAATGCCCATTCTCACAAAATATCTAGTTCTCAATTAAAACTCAACTTAGACTGAAGCAATGGCTATCTAGTTTGTGGGAACTTTGGTTAAAATAGAGGCTCAAAATAACAACATCTGATGCATTTGATGTGGGATCCATTGTTAGCAGCTGTCTATAATGAAATTTGGAGAAAGCAAAATTTTAGAATATTTTAAACAGATCATCCTCTATTCGCTTCACTCTTCTAAGGATCCTCATCAACTTTCGGAGCTGGAAATGCCTTTCTCCAAAAATGCTTGACGATCATGTATTGCTGTAGAACAAATTGGGACGCTTAGCTCCTTCTTTGGGTTAAGTTGACTTGGTAAGGATCTGTTGGCTGCCATTTGCTGTGACATATTGAGGTAAGGAATAAGAGTCAGGATGTTTCTTGGAGTTTGTTGGCAATGTGGAGGTTTCACCAACCTACTCAGTCGCTACTGATTGATCTGTTATTCAGCTTTGAAGGTGCCAAGATTGGCTTCGACAAGAGGCTGCATTATGCCAAGGAGGGGGGCGATCTTGCTTTTCCTCTCAACCTATGATCCAGTCTCTGTGACAGTTATCTCTAACTGAGCATGCAAAAATCTGGTTTAAATTCAAAATGGCACCATCTCTACTTGAGGATGTCTGAGTTTATTTTTTCCTTATCTTCATATGGTGTGGGCTCCCTGTCTTATATGCCATCAAGGTTGGCAATAGCCTTATGATCTATTGGGCTCTATAATCTCTACTAATTTTCCGAATGGGAAGTGGTTGGTTTATCGACTTCCTGTTCTTTACTGTAAATATCTCCCATCTTTAATAAAAGCCAAGTGGTGATCTTGCCTCCCATATTCATCCAAAAAAAAAAAAANTATTCCATTTATTGCTAACCATACCAGAGAGGGAGAGAGAGAGAGGTGGTTTTCCATTTATTCATTTCATGAGAGAACAAATGACAACAAAGCTCAAAAATACAGACGACTAGCTGGTAAACAAGGAGATGGACAAATAAGAGAAGAAACAGTGACCCATTGGATGACTCAATAGTCCAAATCGTACTTTCGGAGCAACAATGAAATATTGCCAAGAAGCCGGCATGACATACGAGTGTGGCAAAACATAACTTCTTGTACTAAGACATAATCCTTGAAATGAGATAGCAACAACCAGAATGTAGGATAAAGTCCAGGATTCAAACTATGCCGCTCCAATGTAACTCAAACCAAATACTGCCCATTTTTAAGCACATCTTTAAACAAAGAATGGAAACTCAACCAATATTATAAGTATCCAGATCCATATACCTTCAAATGCACCACCGAAGACTTGAACATGGAACATCCACTTGCAAGGGGTCTGACATTGGGGCAATGCTCATTCATTTTTGCTAACATATGGATACAAGCAATGCACAAAGTCCCCTCATTATAGATAAACATATTGTTACTTGCAAAACCTGATAATTTAGTATATATCAACCACTTAACCAAAAATTGAAGCAAAGCCTCTATACACAAAAGGAATTGGAGTATGTCATGCCTGTCATGCATGAGAAGTGGAGAAGATGCAAGTACTGTTGTATATCTGAGTATGATGTTTCTCATCATATGAACCTTTGAGGATCAGGAGACACTCTGCATGGTGATGATACCTTGGTCGAACCAAGCTCCATACTACATGATAACTAGATCTTGACTTCACTCTAACCACCAAAGGCAAGCCCCTACCAGACTCCAGCAAGTCTTGCATGCTCCGGCCAGCTCCATACATTGGCTTGTTCTTCGCACCTACGTACTGCCTTGATGTTAGAGAACTTTCACTGCCGACATATGATTCCTCACCCTACAACATAAAAAAGAAGGACAAAATAAAGAAATATTTGAAGTAAGCCCTCTAGATATTACTGTGAGTTACTGATGGGAGCTAAAATTAAATAACCAATATGCAAAACTGAACTTGATCACTTACAACTCTAATGAAGAAGAAAGAAGCTTTCATCGAAGAGTTCAAGATATTGAGATTTCTAGAAAAAGATTGGCATTAGAAACAGAATAAAAACCATACCTCTGCCATTTCCCTTGCACTATTTAATTTTTAGGAATGAAAAGGAATTGGGATGGCTATCGGAATGGAATGGAAATGGAAGATATATAGGGTATTAAAATCACAATTCCCATTCCATTATTTGAACGTGAAATAGAAGAATACATGGAAAAAAAATAATAGTAGTTGAATTCTGATGTCTAATTTAACTAGTTATATATTGAAATGCAATCAATTTTAATTAATATATAAATATATCATTAATTTTATTACCTTTTTTTATTAATTGGCTTTTATTTTAATTGTGTTTTAATCTCAAATTTAATATTTTAGTTTTAATTTTTAATCTTAATTATTACGTTTTTATATATTTTACTTTTTTTATTCTTTAAATTTTATTTAAAATAATTTATAATATTTTCATTTTAATTTAATACTATTTAAATATTTATATCTTATTTTTTAATATGCATAGCAAAATGCCTGTGCTAGTATATAATAAATAGTAAACCTTTAAGTACTGGTTAATATAATATAACAATAAGTGGTACTTGACATTTTTACTATTTTTATTGAAATAATATTTAATTAAATATTTATTAAATTTCTAGTTTATTTGACATCACAACCATCAATAGCTAATCATATCAAACTATGTTATTTGTTACTCTTTATATTGTAAATACTCTCAATTACTTCAAAAAAAAAAAAATCATTTGTTCCCATTTTCATGCAAACCACTCTTCCTCCAGTAAATATGATCCGGTCCTTTATGTCCATTTCATTATAACATTCATTCCAGTGAACCAAACGGATAGTTGATGTCATATGCAAATTATGATTTAGAAATTTTAGGGTCAATCCCGGGCCCAGATTTCCTGGATGTGCTGAGCTCTAGCTTAGTATTCTAGGCCCAAGACCAGGCCGAGCCAAGCTCGGGTCTGGGTTTGGGCCCAACCTGAAGCCGGCCCGGCCGGCCCGGGCAAGGCTAAGCTCTGGTTACCACTCACAAATTTTTCTTCAGGAAAATCCAATTTCCCCGTCTAAAGAAACGGAAAACATTACTTTCAAACGCATATGCATGTTCGCATTGGATCTGTCCATTTCTTATATACAATGTAGGCCTAACACCTTGCTACAAATTATGGATGACATGTTTAGGCAAATGGATTTCTTATGTTTGGTAAAGTTGGTCCGGTAATTTCCTTTAATTGTATTAGATTTGATTGAAAATGCCATTACTTGAACAAAATAATGTTTATCAAATAGATTGTTATGAGAGTAGATTTGAAAGAGGAATATAGTGATATAAGGTTTAAATAGAATTATTTAGTTGTCAAAAATTCAAGTCGAATGTTAACTAGTCTTGAATGGCTCAATTGGCTTCAAATTAGAGAGAGAGTAATAGTTGCAAAAAATTTTTAAGGGCATTCTGAAAAGAAGAAATATATATAATATTTTAAAATATTTTAAAATTAAACTCTTATTTCTATATGACATTAGCAACTGGCACCGTACAATTCACACCTAAAAGAAGAAAAAAGAGAGCAAGTGATAAAGTCCAATCTGTCCAAGAGTTGAACCAGAATCTAATCGGAAATAGATTAAAAAAAGATAAAGTCCAATCTGTGAGAGAGTCTCGTGGAGAGGTCCCATCTAAAAAGGCATGTGGAATGTGGTAGTTAACATGAGTGAGAAAGTGACGGGAGTAATTTATTTATCCAGTAAGATTAATAGGAGAGATATTTTGATATATAAAATAATAGATGACCGTAAAAAAAAATATTTTATGTTGAGATATTGTTACCCTTACCAAATTTAAATCTTATAGAACGAAGATATCTCGATTTCTGGACATCCTACTATTCTGTCCCATTCCAGAAACAGTCCTAGTCTTGCATCCTAATAGATATCCTTTATCTCTCTTCTTTTCTTCTTTTTTTTATTTTTTTCTCTTTCTCTCTGTGTAAATGAATTTTGAAGTTCCGAACCCATCTCGATCTCTTTTCTAATAGGAATGGGCTAGTATGGTCAAAATACCCCTCGTACCTTGATTCATAGCATAGATGGATAGAAGGTGCAAACTCAATGCAACAATTTTATAAAATCATAAATGTCAAATTTTGTTGCGTAATAATATAATTTTAGACAAATGAAAGAAAAGATTATGGTGCCTGAGAATAAACTAACTTTTTCAAAACCAAAGGGAAATGACAGGTCTTGAGATCTATTTCAAAGAAGAATAAAAAAAAAAAATTATCCATGATTTTAAATAATAATTTTATAATTATTATAATACTCTGAACCTCGGACCGCAACCCAGCCACTCCCACCCCAATTAATTAAAATAGCAACCAAACCTATGAGTGATACATTATAGATCCAGTTGACTTTATATAAACAATACATTGAATTTATATTTATACATTATTAATTAGATGTTAAACAAATGGATTAAGATTGCTAATCATTTTTTATGGAGTTAAGTGTTCCAAGTTAAATTTAATAGGTTAATTGTGTCAGTTCCTAACTTGCTTATTAGATGGGTTACAAGGTTAGGCCAAATTACTTGTTTAATAAATTGGTTAGGTTGGAACTAGAATTATTGACCTATTCGTATGTATGGCATTGAAATTGATGGAATGATTCCAATAATCATGATATTCAATTATAGCAAAGCCCCACTATAATATAGGTTTAAATTATTTGTATTAAATAATAATTTATTGTCATAACAACATTACAATAGAAGAATAACAACAATATTTGTCTAAATTACTGTTCACCTAATAAATAATTATTGTTTCTAAACTGTATTTTTTTTTTTGAATGGAAAACGCTCTACATAATGCCCATTATAAAAAAGGAAGTCAAATAATGGCCACTATATACAAACATACAAACGTGCACAGAGAGTAGCTTGACATACCCGCCACAAAATTGCTGTTAATTTAAATTATGATTGGTTGAGCACCTATCTCAACCTATTTTGACCCGCTGGTTCGCTGATCATTTCACAAAGAAAGAATATTGTTACCTGAGAACTTGCGAATTTGAAGCGTCCGAAAGCCATTTCAATGGTTGGTGGGCGGATGTGCAAGCCAAAGACCTTGGAATAATTGTCTGCCTCCATATCCATGGAGCAATTGCAAGTCAAGATTTTTGTCACAACGCCCGTATTATCCAGCCCTTCTCCAAGATGAAATTGTTTGACTGCCGCTATCTGGACAAGATCAAAAGGCATGCAGATCAAAATATAAGAAGAAGAGTAATTAACCATTCCATACAAAAAAAAAAAAAAAGACAGCCAATTTATTATCTGAAAAACAGAAGAAAAGAAAGCTAAAAAGAAATTAAATGACAGTATATACATCTCTCTCTGTGTTTGCATGTTTCTGTTTATATGTGGATGAATTCCTAGAATGCTCATTTTCTTGGACTGGATTTGGAGGATGTTCACCAAGTCCAGCCTCGGAAATAAAGCCTGTTTTTTTTTTTTGCTTGATAAAGCATAAACTTGAATAATTGATGATATCTATTGTCAAATAAGTTTGTTGAAGTAACTTTACATCAAAAAAAAAAAGTTTTGCTGAAGTAACTATGCAATATCTTGCCTCGTTGAATCTTGTCTATCAGAGAATTACGAGAAACAAATAAAATTAACTTTAGCTGTTCATAAAGGAAACACAAAGAAAAGAGAGCAAGCTAGGTTTACGCTTAACCCAAAATTTCTGGCCTGCTCAAATCTAGGTGAATAGTGGACTTCCAAAAAAATTCTGAAAGCTATGTTTCAACTAAATCTCATTAGAAATATAACATCAAAATGATATTTGCTCATGTTTGTAATGGATTAGATTTTGGAAGCGTGTGCTTGATTACCATTTGAACAAAATCACATTGTTTTTTAAGACACTTACTGAAATTCATGTTCTCGCATGTTTAGAGATTAGCAAGAACATATAGCCCTTGGTCAGGCTCAACCACAGTTTACATGCAATGATGAATGTGTGGATTTTAAACAACACATATGGACATAAATATTATCAGTTGAATGTTTAACAAACTGACGCTAAGTAGTGCAGGTAATAGTTTATGGAGATCACAGCTGTTTAAATATCTCAATATGTCCTCCCTTCATATAAATAAATATACAATGATTATATATTTTGCATGTTACTTGCTCACTTCTGATATATTTACTGCTGGTTTTGTTAATTTTAATTTATATTTTGAATAAATAGTAAAGAAAAGAAGGATATTTTCGTATATATGTTTATCCTAACATTGGTCATTCTGATGAAAGATATGCCTCATTGCATGCGTATACTTGCATGCATGGAAACATCTATATATTTATGTTTTGAATGCAAAGGCAGCAATCATTACATAGGAATTCTATCTAAGGCAATGCTTTGTGGTTTAGGTGAGGTAAGAGGTTCAAGTTTCATAATTGTTATCCACCTTTTGAATTTGTTCAGTTACAGGAACCACTCAACTCGAGACATGGGAGAAAGATAGGTCCAACAGTGGGGACATGTTCCTGACTCTAGATCAAGAGCAGATGGAGCACTTATTCTCAAAAAAAAGAAGACAGATGGAGTAGTTGATGAAAGGAGGCAGGTAGAGAAATATTGGGGCTTAACGCATGGGCGTTGCAAAATGCAGTCATATAGATGATGTGGAAAGTATATCACAATGAAAGCGAGCAGTTTAAAGCCAAATTATAACACTGTATGAATGGTTACTTGGCAAACCTCCATTTTACTAGATAATGTTAGATAGCTTAATTTAACAATCGACTCCATCTGTAATAATTTATTACTTAAATTTTCAAACTATTGTGTAGATTAGTGACAGTTTTCATGATGCCACATGCATCCTTATGCAGATCCTTCTGGGAGAGTGACAGCAAGACTGATCATTTATGTGAACGCATACAATATTCTCACCTTATTCCTTTCTTTCTTACAAACTCTACACTATTTAGAGATGATCCCGACATTGATTGTCTTAATACTTCCTTGCTCAATGACAGTCTTATTTTAAAACAACCAGTTCACCACTCATATTTCATTCTTTATTTTCTTTGACATTTTGCTTGATATTCTGCTTTATTTCCTCGTACTTTTCATCATTAGTCACAGTTATATTTTGTTCTCAGCAAATCATTAATCATCAACTATCATCTTGGATTTTCTATAACGTTTCTTTCTTCAATCTATATACAAATTACTTTCGCAGATTAAATCTCCTTGTTCAAGACCCCAGTTAAATAATAAATTCATATAGTGAAAAATCTTGGTACACCAACCAACGGTCATAAAGACAGACTAATGGTATAATTGAAGCATATTCAATTTCAAACATGGATCAGCTTTCAGAATCTAGTACTCTACAGTCTATATAACCATAATTCCTTCTGAAGATCAGGAGAACAACCAATATATATACCTTGAAGGAAACGTTCGGGCCGGCGGCTTCGTCGCCAAGTAGAATACGAACAGTGCAAGCCCCATGCTGAGAAGAAGCCTCCAAATGACCTGAAACGCGACGCAGAAGAAGGATGAAGAAGGATCTACAGAGACAAACTTCCAAAGTCCATTCCTTCTCCTAATACCATCACCGGCATCATCCTCATCGCCGGTAATGATCTTAAGACGTTGGCGGCCGCCACTTTTAAAGCGGCTGTCATTGCTCTGGAGGTCGTCATATGCCATCTTCTTTTCATGAAGGAAGGAGTTGTTGGATCCCCGGGAGGAGGAGTAGCGGGAGAGGGTGAAGCGGGAGCCCTCCCGGGATTGGTTATTGTCAAAGGTCTCGTGTGTGAAGGGAGAGAGGAAGGCAGACTCCGAAGGTGGCTGTTGGCATGGGAGGCAGTGGAAGGGCTCTGAACATAGTAGAGGGCGCATGGAGAGGATTGAAAGAGGGCTTCCTGCTCTTCTCCTATGCTTTGGTTTGCCATTTGGGAAGAGAGAGAGAGAGAGAGAGAGAGAGAGAGG
>KE505191.1:178952-194764 GCA_000441515.1 Elaeis oleifera | reverse complement strand
AGCACTATCCATACCCTACCCATACCCGTACTATAGTTTCGGGTTTTACCCAAACCCGGTCAAACCTATTTTCGGGTTTGATCGGGTTCGGGTAGAGTGTATACCCATCAAGTCGGATCAATTTTGCCATCCCTACTTGGTTGAAACAATATCAAAAGTGGTCCTGGTAGGAATACTCAGCACATGAAGATCCATAAAGCCAACTGCAAATAATTGGTGTAAGGCTGGATGCGTATGGTTATTGTTACAAACAATATTTAGAAGGCAATATGCGAGCAGTCAAAGAATCACGCAGTGCATATTCATTACGTGCATATTCATTACGCAAGCCACGTATGTGGGTGCACATGTGGTTATTATTTTTAACTATCTAAAAATAATAAAAGTGGTATACATCCAAAAGTAATATTTGAAATTTACCTCCAAAAGCCAGCAAACATTCGTAGGCTCATGTAGATTGTTAGAGCTACCCAGATTCCAATAAAACCATGACTAGAAGAGAGGACAGCCAAGCATAAGATGCTGACAATGGCCACTAGGACCTGAATATAAAGAAGCATCGTAAGTTCATGATATACAAGGAGTAAAAGAAGTAGAAAAAATTTATCTATATCACAAAACAAAACCAAATCACCACAACTTGCCATAGAATATGCAGAATATGAAAAATCTGATGCTCCAAAATTGATGCCATCGAAACAAACGCCAAGGCATTAATTGGTTGAGTAAGTGCCACAAACTGAAAGAAATAGTAAATATTTGTCAATATTATAAACTGGATAATATGGAATTTCTCAGAAACCTATGAACAGCAATGCACTGAACGGGGGAACATTGGTGCATGGATTCTGAATATGTTCAAATTTGATTTCATTGCACCATGAGTTTCCCGAATTCAAATGCAAATGTAACAGAATCTATCCTAAGTTATTCTCCAAAGTCCAAACTGAAGGTGCTAAGATACCGGGATTCCTATATGAATAAGTTGCAGAACATTGGCATCCTTGGTAAATAATCTTGATGCAAACTGCAAGCCAATTCCAAGTATGACACAGAGAACCAGACCTAGAATCACACCCCACTGAAAACATAGTATAGGAAAGTCATTGTTAGTTCTGAGTAAATGAAATCCCTAAAACATGTGCACTCTGGAAAAATGAATGAGTTTGGTTACCTGCAAAACACGGGATGCAGCAGCTGTTGCTCTGGCATGATCTCTTCTAGCAAATGCACTCGCAAGTATTGCCTGCATAAATTCTGAAATAACTGAGTTGTTTAAGATAAAAGTTAGGACTAGGGATGCACCATACTATGCCATGAATCTGATCAACCAATTGAACCATTTAACGAATTGCTGGTGGCAGGCAGTCTTTAATTTCTAATCATTAGGAATTCTGAATAAAGATCTCAGAAATTCCAGAGAATTTTCAAGCATGAGGCCCAGAGTGAGTGGCCTATATCTGGGTCTTCAGTGCCCAAGACACAGAGAAAATCTTCCCTTTGAGTGTTTGGATTTTGTTGGCATACAGATACTTTCTTCAATACAGTACTAACAGGCCCCAGAAAAAAACATGGAACATTGGTTTCTCTGTGTAAACAGACCATGTCTACATTGAAATTTCTCTGGCATTAGGATTCCACATATGAATGAGCTTGGAGGTTAACATGCTCTGCTCATATATTATAACTTGGTCATCCCTTAGTTATGTGAAGTGGGTGTGGGTGGAGGAGAAGATTTGCAGGAGGGTAAAATTTTTCAATAAGAAATGATTAGGAAGTAGGTGTAGGGATGAGTTTCTGGAGAGATTGCGAAGTGCATGAACCACCTAACCAGAAGATTCCTGCTACTAAGTGTCATCCAAACACCTCTTCTGTGTTATGTACTCGCAAAAAATGGAGGTGAAAAATCTTATTCTCAGGGGTAATAATTATTGTGAGAATGATTAATGATTAATAGGCCCTAGAAGGATGGCATTGAATTAGCAGGAAGTGCAATTTCCATAGTGGTATGGTTTTCTTCACATATTGAACCAATTAGTTGTCCACTCATATGAGTAACTGATGATGTAAATCAATGCTCTTGAAAACCTTACCAAACTGACTCAAGTGCTTTTGACAAAGAATAACCATCAAGAACTCCACAAACAGATTGTCTTTCTATGGTTATTCTGGTGACAGAATATTTATCAACCAATCAACATATATAAGAAAAATGGTTTCTTAACCTGTCCAGCAACAGCCAATCCATCAGCAAGAAGAGACGTCGCCAACCAGATCTGCAAGCAGATCTGGAAAGCTGCCATAGGAATTGATCCCTGTCTTGCAGCCATAGATGCTGCCAGTGTCACACAGAATGTGACAGCGATTACCCTTGCAAGTAATAGAAAACCTGAAACCATGTATAGTGGCACAACTTACTAGAGAGCTTTCCAAAAAGCAATAAAATATTAAAGTTTCAAGACATAAAAGATAACAGAGGAGAAGGAAAGATAACAAAGTAATAAGCAACATGATAGGTCAATAATCTTGTGCCAGAAAGGGTACATCAAATTTATAAAGTTTACTCATTAGACGATTATATAATGTGTGATTCTAGTATCATAAATTTCCATGAGCTGAAGACATGGAATAAATTATATGAAGAATGAGCATGTCTTTTAGTAAAGCAGCAAGTCCTGAAGTAAGCATCAGTGCAGGATAGGGAATCAAATTCTATGACATTCAAGGAAATTAATGATGAGCATACTGTTGATTCTAGTAAACCAATTTCTTACCGTTTTTCAGGAAGCGGCTAAACTGCAGATCTTTGATACTAGGAGGTAGCACGTCAACTTCTCTCAATAGTCTCCACAAAAGTATTAATGCAATCAAGTATCTAAAATATAGAAAACATGACAAATAAGAAAAGTAATACATAATGCTTTTAAAGAAGAAGAAGAAGAAGAAGACGAAAAGTAATGTATTATCAATAAGCAAGAAACAAGGTATTCCATAAATTTGTATAAGCCAAAATTAAAATATATCACTTGGTAAAGCTTATGTGAAAAATGCTTACTGAGAAATAACATGAGCGATAGCTGCACCACTGACCCCTAAATGGAAAACAAACATAAATATGGGATCCAAGATAATATTGGTTGCATCTCCAGCCACTGAATTGTCATAGAAATTCATTTTAATTAGACAGAATGATAATATAGAAACAACAAATAAAGTTTTGAAACGCATGGGTGCACTGAATATTATTAGTTTAGAATTCAAAACTATTAAAAGCCACCTGAAAGGAAATGACTTCACCAAAAGTCTTATTCAAAGATAAAAATGTACCAGCTGAAACTTACTGGGAAATAGTGTCAAAATGCACCACTAAATTTAGTACATGATATCCAAGAAAAGTAATGCATACATGTTCATTAGGATATTAATACTATAAATAAGGTAACGAAGTTTTCAAGTGTTGTCCATGAAAAGGACCAATGCTAGTGGTAGGAAAAGAATCCATGAGTGGTAAGCTCTGTCCTTGTGAGAGAAAATTTTATCATCATTATATATATTATATATACGTCTAAGTTCTAACAGATTATGCATGGGCGAAAATGCTTGGTTGCAAGGTTCACCGTACCAGGCATACCATTCTATACCAGTACCAGATCAAGACTTAGTATGGGGAATATCAAGTCTCAATACGTCAAACCGACCCCATATCGGGTGTCCCAACACTGTACCAGCATCATACCGATATGGGGTCCCATATCAAGATGGTGAGCCTTGCTTGGTGCAATTGCAAAAGGATTGGGCTGATAAGCATAATGGTGCAGGTTCAATTTCTGGGGCAGTCATTTTGTGCAAAATATGCCAAAGGCTAGGCCTGTCTCAAGTCTGCCCTTCCGAATCAAGAGGACCATAACTAGGTAGTGGCTCTTATGCATAAGGAGATTGCCAACTTTGACCATATAAAATTGGCATTTCCCCTAGCAAAAAGTGGATTATTGCAGCAATTTGCAACCATTGAACCTTGCTTCACCAGTTTTATACTATCAAAGCTCAATTCCATGCTTCTAAACCATGATAAACTTCAAAGATTACTATGTAAGAGCGGATTATCAATAGTCAATCTCCACCATTTAATGCAAGACCGATTGATAGGATGCATTGAATATTTCCCACCAAAACATCACTCGATCATTGAGGAATCTAACCATTCTTGCCATATGGCCATTTCTGGTAACCACAAACCAAGGTGATTTATGTAAATTGATTGGCAGAAGTCATCGATAAATTTGGATCATTGAATCAGTGCACTGTAAGCTGATTGGAACATCTGTAGTCAGTAACAATGCTTGCTGGCAATTTTTTGGCCGCCTTATCTTTCTCTAGTTAGTAAGACATTGTTTCAGATAATCTGTGCCATTCGAAAGAATCTGGAGGGAGAAGGAACAATCTAGAACAACGAACTATGTTTCCTTGAGGTACAAATTTTAGCTCCCCAAAAAATTATTCCATAACTCTCCCAAGAGAAAAAGAAGTGCATTGTCAAATTAAATGATTTCTTTAACTGGATTAAGAGGATATGCCTCCTTAAGGACAGGTTATATACAACTGAAGAGTCACAGACCTGTGAAAATCTACAAGGTTGAAGTGAGTAGACTCAACTATAGAGGATGCTTTGATGGAGCAAAACAACTTTTGAATTAAACAAAAGACAACTTCAAAAGAAATGGGAAAAAAAGATATAGAAATGAAAGGCAAACCAAGATTGGCATAACCCAACATAATTAATTACAGATATGATGCTCGCTATACTTCCTATATAATTGTTGTATATCTACATTCTGCATTCAATAAAATTTGCATATTATTGTTGTATATAATTAGCTAATAATTCATCCAGAATCTGGTTGATATAGTGGTGAAGGTACCCTTCCAAGTAATTATCTATACAAAAAAATTGAATACTTGGATAAGAAAACAAAGCACAGCATGTAAGGGATGCTATTAATTCTAAAGTAGCAGCAGCAGAATTTCATGAGAACCCCGAGCATGCAATGTTGAATATTTAATACCTAAAGAGATGCATGATATTGAATACTATAGTGTTAAGATTTCACATCCTTATCCTTCAAAAATAATTCCATGTTATTGAATAATGTATAATCGAGGTAGATGTTATAATTTTCATTCATATCTGAGACAACTGAAACCTGGAAATAGTGTATAACTTAACATCCTTATCCTGCAAAAATAATTCCATATGATTGAATAATGTATAATGTTTGATATTGGTAGAAGTTATAATTTTCATTCATTTCTAAGACAACTGAAACCTAGAATTACTGTATGACTTAGCCACGCAATGGGAATATGACTATGCTCTAATGCAAGAGCTAAGGTCATTCTTCAGCAAGAAAAGAAGAAGAAGAAGAAGAAGAAGAGGAAGAAGAGGCAATATAAATAGAATATTCATTTTCTTTCTTACCTGTTGCATATAAAGGAGTTTTGTATCCTTGAATCCTCGAAAGACCCCTTGCATGGCCAAAGACAAGAGAACAGCAGGAGCACCAAGAGACCTCAACGTTAAGTATTGACATGCTGGGGTCAACATAGGGGAATCCTATAGAGACAAAAGGCCCTATTATTGTATAGGCAATAGTTCCTGTCACAGTTTTAACAAAGTTGGAAACATGTAACAAAGAGAGTGGTCTCTTTAAATTTTCAGCAATAAAGACATTGGACTATCCCTCCGCTCAAAGGGCCAACTCTTGCATGGATCCAACCAAGAAGCATAGCATCAGATTTTTTTCTTGTCTAGAGTAACAAGCATGGCATATGGAAGATTTTATCCTATACTTTCATTTCGGTAGAAACCATTTTCCAAATGGCTAGTATTATCCCATCAACATGTTTTCAACTAATTACGTATCCAAGAAGAGGCCTGAGTAGTTGCTCTTTTGCAAGTAGAATCCATATCATCATACAGATGTAAATATTTGAAAACATGCATGGCGAACATACAGAGGATAGTTGTATGCATGCACACTTGCATATCTATAACTTATCTATCTTCGTGTGTAATAATATATAATGCATATCCAAATGGGATCTATACAATAGTAAGATAAAGTCAAAAATTTTGATATTTAATTAAAGGAAATATGCTTATGATATGTATTTCTCGCCTTACCTATCTGTATATCTACAAAGGACTCAAATTTTATTTTTGAAATTGTGTAATCAACAGAATAGAAATCATTAAGAAGAGAATTAGTTTAGCCTTGTATTCTAATGAAAAAAATGTGTGCCCTTCCTCTTCAACTTTTCAGAAAATAGTCTATTTATTCTGTGTTCTCATGAGTGTTTTAGAAGAAATAATACCCTTCATTTTCATTTAACAACAAGGTTGGAGTCTTTAACTTATTCAAGTTTACAAAACATTATATGGTTGAGATACAGTTTTATATTGTTGAGTCATGCATTGTCATGGATTTTGGTATTGCATGCAGTGGCATGCCAAACTAGCACTAGCACAGCCGCATGCAGATATTGTGCCAGTGCAACTTTGGCCTTGAATCTTGCTCCATTAACATATTTCTTCATATTGAACCTACTCTAACATTTTAAGGTCCATTTGCTATTGCTCTTGTTTCTGTTTTTCACAAAAATGAAAGAAGGAAATAAACTCGACTGAACAACATATATGATGAAACCCTTTTGTTTTACTAATTGTTTGCAAAATTTTAGAGCTTTTGGAAACAAAGATTTATTACTTCCAAAGATAATTAAAACAAAAGCAAGGGATAGCATGAGTATTGTGCAAATGCTATCTTCAACATCAATTTCCATGTGATATTTCTAATGCAAAAACTACAACAATGCCAAAAAGGCTTTACCATTAAAACTTTACAATGATGCTCTGGCTGCAGGCATCACTAAGCAAGTAAAACAATGGAGTAGAAAGAATCTAAATAACATTATGCAATATGCATAGAGAATATACTTACAGGTTTTACACCCATAAAGTTCAAGATAGGTATTGCTCCAAAAACAAGAATGAGAGCTTGGAGAAGACCAAGTATCCCACCAATTGCTAATGCTGAAGACGCTGATGGAATATGTTTCCGTTCACGGCCAAGTTTGATTGTACATATAGATTTATCAGAGCAGGGAGATGAGTTGTGCACGGCCCTTTCAGGATCTGATAAAGCAATGACAAAATTATAGAGAGCTATCACTTTCAGAACTCAATAAAGTTACAAAGAAAATGGAATATATGAACAATAGAGAATCTAAAATAAATTGCCATTTATTCTACCTACAATTGTCCTCTATAATATATAAAAATTTCATATTGGCATACCATTTCGAGGAATCAATTCTTTCATTTCACTATCTATAGAAAAAGTCCCTTCATGTTCTCCACATTCAAATTCTTCACTGGCCATTTTGCAAGTAGCATCCTCCTCAGCAACAAAAGATGTAGTTACACTAACAAGAGGAAAGATAGCAATCCTTGACACTTGGTTAAATACTGCAATAGAGACACCTACAGCTGCAAGCTCTACCGCACCTGTTTTAATACATTGACAAAAAGAGAAGGGCTTAACTAGTTATTCTTTAGGCAGTTAAAACCCACAAAATTATTGGGCAACTCTGTTTTCTTTTCCAAGAATAGTACTAAGGAACTTCAAGCATTCCTTCAATGAAAATTTGTCACACCATGGACAAAAATGGAAACTTGTGTGTAAACTACCACAGCTTGAAGACGGATGAAGAGAAATAAGATAATGTGCAAACTAGCTAATAACCAAGTACTTGAATCATGGCCTTTAATTAGATGACAAAGCAAGAGTCGCTCCACTGTAGATTGCTGAGATTGTTAACCACACAAGAACAGCTCATCATGTTATTACAAAGACCATAATGGCTGCATCAAATATGTGGAATTGTGGATGGTCAACAACAACACACAGGTAAGCTAGTCAAAAAATCTTGCAATGAAAAATGATATTAAATTGCGACAGATCAAATAGTCAAATAGTTCACATATTAGGTTGAAGGCTCCATAGTTTGGACAGTGAGCTTCAGTAAGCCTGTAAGCAATTTATGTTACTGTAGTGTTTGAATTTTCTTGACTTCCCATATGGTGTTTAAACTGACTTCATATGGTCTCTGCTACCATACACATTTCAAAATTTTTTATGGGTTTACATCAAATAATTCATGCAAGACATATCACGAACTTTGTATTCAGAGAAAAGACGGACGATTTTGAAGAACAATGAAAATAAAACCTCAAAAAAAATTAAGAGCTACACCATAGCAAACCGATTGAGGTGGCATGAATTAATAAACTGATGACTGTTTCCGGTATGTTGCAAATAAACCTCGTCTAAATTTCAAACAAGTCGATTCACATATCTAGGAAGTGAAGTCATGGTGTGGCTATCAGAGAGGGAAAAAGAACACACTTCCCACATGCTATAACCAAAACACCGTTGCTGATTCTCACCTAGTATTTGTCACTGGAAGCTAGAAGCTGATAAAATATGTTTGAGACTTCATTGATCATAAATTTAAACCCTATGAAGACTTAAACAGACTGATAACAAAATATCTCATTCTAAAACCAACCAAATTCATCCTCTGCAGCAAACCAAGGGTGGATTTGCATCTCATCCTCACAGATGGCAGGATTGAATGAGCTAAATAACAAGAGACATCTTCAATATGAATTTGAGCCATGTCTTGAAAAAGCGACCGACATACAAACAATTTGCAGGAAATGATTCATATACAAAGGTACAAATAATATTAGCAAAAGCATGATCTTAAGCTGCAACCAGAAGCTGAGAAGGTCAAACTAACCTATCTGGCCGATGAATGCCGTGTCCACCAGAGAGGCAATAGGATCGGCTGTTAATGCCAATGCAGCAGGGAAAGCGATCCATGCAATCTCTAATCCTAGCTCATCCAATTTGAAGACTTGCCTGCACAATACAAGAAATTAAGTAACAAATGATTAGCTAAAAACTGGACCCCCAAAAACTATGACAAAAAAACAGGAAACCCAAAGCAGCATACAATCAAATTATAATTAAACCATATGGCTACCTTGCGTCTTTGAAGAAGACAAGAAGAGGGGACGTTGCTTGTTCCTCAGACATCAAGAAGGTGGAGTCAAGCAGCCTATCATTCAAAGGATCCATGTCTCAATAACAAATGATCCCTTCGAGTGGAACAAACTTGCCCCATAAACAGCTAATTGCTCAATCTTGACATGCAGGAGAAAAATCATACTTGTACATAGCAATTCAAATTCCTCTATACTACCACAAATCATTTATTTAATGATTTGAGGGAAAGACCAAAAGAAAAAATTTAAAAAAAAACAAGAAGAAGAGCTAGAAAACCACCTAAATTACAATACGAGAGAGCCCAACAAACTTTCAGAACGCGTGCTCAACCTCCACCCCGTGTTCTGACAGGAGATAACCGTACGTCTCCTCGAGATTCCCACCTTCCACTCGCACAGATAGAGAGATAGAAAGAGAGACAGAGAGAGAGGGTATTTGTTGTTTGTAGGTGAAGTCCTCCAAAGCTGAGGGAGAGGAATGTGAAGGGGACGGGAGTTGACGCCTTGCGAAAACCAAGCAAGGAACAGGGTCACACAAAACAAGGAAATAGGAGTAGAGAAAAGGTGAAGAGCCTGCCTCAGTTACAGCCTTCTCCCACCCAGGAAGTTGCACTGCAACAGGACAACGAAACCATTCCCTCCTCCCCAGCTTCCAACCAGCCCTCGCCACTTATCTACCAGAGTTCGAAAACCAATGTACCTAAAAAAGAAAAATTGTTAAGAACCAGAAAGGTTGAACGTTAAATGAGACCATCTAAAGTCCCAGTAATTAATTCAGCGGTTTTTGACTAACCGTTGTTTTATTACGTTCTACATCGAATAAAGACGAAGCATTAATTCACGTTCACATGCATTTCATAGTGAAAAAGAGGGAGAAAAAGTGTGAGCGAACCAACCAATCGTCGCATGTCAGTTTCTCACCACCAGTGTAAGGTTCTCCCAGAAGTCTTTCTTCATTTAAATTATTATAAATAAGATAAGATGTTTGTGAAAAAATTGAAACCAGAAACCTAGCCTACCACATCAAAA
The DNA here is from genome assembly GCA_000441515.1 of Elaeis oleifera. Classification (NCBI taxonomy): domain Eukaryota; kingdom Viridiplantae; phylum Streptophyta; class Magnoliopsida; order Arecales; family Arecaceae; genus Elaeis; species Elaeis oleifera. The sequence goes on along the minus strand of KE505191.1, from coordinate 184,605 downwards.
AGAACAAAGAAACTTGGCCTAGCACATCAACCGTAGCGAACCAGTCAATACGCACATGTCGCTGTCACATCACCAATACAAGATTCTCTCGGTGGCTTTTTTTTTTTATTTAAATTATTATAATAAGATGTTTGTAAGAATTTTAAACTAGAGACGCTCGGGATTAGAACCTTAACCTTGCCAGAAATTATTAAATGAGCTTAGTCTACCACGTCGTCGCAGATTAGTCCAATGAAAACTCGAGACGTCGCCCTCCTAACCTAAACGGTCCAGGAGGGAAGAAGGTGGGTCCTCCACACTACTGCTAGTACGAAAACGAGGAGAAGATTCGGTCTCCACCGCGCCTTCACCCATAGCTCAAATTCCTTAGAATGTCTCTGTCAGTGATATCAGGTTCGGACCTTAGAATTGATCCAAAGAGAACCATATACCTTGGGTTTGAGAACCATATACCTTGGGTTTCTATGGCCTTCGGTGTGGTGACAGGGAGGGCATGGGTTATGTTGGGTAACAGTTGAAATCATAGCCTCGAAAGATGTCCAAAGGTCTTATTTAGAGAAAAGCCAATATTTACTTGCCATGCTAGGAGTTGCTCAGATGCCTACCAACTATATCAAAATGGTGATGCTTGGTGACTTGCCCGACAATATGACTATGTATGGATCACCGATAATATCGGCTTTTAACCGATTAAGCTGCTCGGCTAATAACCGAGGATCTATGGAAAAACCGTTACATATAGTCCGGAAGATCAAGGATCGAAAAATGGTTACTACGCACGACAAGGACACTAATTGCTCTTAATTGAAAGATCATGGCCTACAATAACTATCCACTGCACCCATTTGAATTTCATAACTCCCACATTTTCATACTTCCACAACTAAAGCTATATAGTACCGGCAAACTCTATCCTTTGTAGGAGATAAGTTAGATTTTTTTCTAGCTAATTAAGCACTTGCTTCTGTAATTTTTTAATTATTTTTTAATTTTAGATGACTTAAATATTGAAAGATCTTCCATCGAATAACTTCCGATAAGAGATTTGATTCGGCATATTTTCTCTTCACCAAGAGCAAAACGCACTTACTTGGCACCTCATCAAGAATATCATCGGAGTTGAACGGCAACAGGTTACATTCTAATACTATCAGATAGTATGATTTGATGGTGTTACCTCCATATAGATACTATTAAATGAATTTTAAAATAATTAATAGCTGTTGATCGATAATTTAGTGATAGGTGTTGCACATAGAAGTTATCTCATTCAAAATGAGTGTCATGCAACTGGATGGTACCTAAACTTCACCCCTTGATATATTTTACCAGGTTTAACAACGTATAATTTAATAGCAACATTCTTAGTATTGATTTGTACTGTATAGAGAAAAACTTGTGTTTCCTTTTAAATTAGCGGGACGGGCTTAGTTTAATAACTTACACTCCATTTTGGTCTTGGGATTAGAGATGGAACCTGCTTGGCTGGTAACGGTGGGCGTTGGTAGAGAATAGAGATACCGCATTGGGAACGGAACCTTCAGCATAACCGGTTGGAAATTTAAAAGTAATAGGCTGTGTGTTATGTACCATGCTCTTTCTTCCATTATGAATTGGTCCTTTAGAAGATGGATTAGAGTGCATGGAGGCCGTATGGAAGAAGAGTTTAAAAGACAGCCTAGTCACGACCAATTCCTAGCTTTCCTCGTGCTATAGTGTGCAGTAAACCTCCAAGCGATGACAGATAACTCTGCTCAGTTGTAGCAGCATCCAATGTATTATAAGCAGATTGGAAAATGATTAAATAGAAGATTTATTTAGAGAGTAATGAAGGTCTTCACTTTAGATGCAATGGGAAACAAAATTATGGAAGGAAATGAAATGGAAGATGCTGGTAGCAGAGGTCCCATCAGGGCACCGACTACAGATCCAGAAGTCTTCAGGTATTAAACATTTGCTTCACAATTTCTACATGACATTTCACCTGTAATATGTTCGTTCCTGAATTGTGTCACGCCATTGAAAATAGATTCTGGAGCGCAATGTCAAACAAGGGTAGATGGGATGTGCAAGCTGGAGAGGCAAGGATCACGGTTCATCTGGAGCTGGTGTTGAAATTTCTGATTAGGAATCTAGAAGAGAGAGTTGTCTAATTACTCGGAGGCCTCAGTTTGGAAATTACTCACCTTCAGCGATATTGGGCAGCATTCCAGCAATTCATTTCATGCAGCATTCATTGTAATTTTGACGATGCAGCCACCTAACATGGCACAAGTTTTGCAATTTGACAATGCAGCCAACCAAACATAGCGTTAAGGCCAAAGTAGTTAACAAAGCAGAGCATGGACATTGATGGTTTCCTACTTGACCTTCTATTGGGCAAAAACTTGTATCAAGCAAAGACTAACATAATCAGGATGACCATTTCAAGAGCAACCTTCCATCTGATAAATCTGGATATAAAAGCTGAGTCAAAAAACTTGGTGGCACTGCAACTTATATCAGCGCCACGGACCTAATTCATGGGGTATGGCTGTAAACTGGACCACATCCTACATTCCTACTCGGCAAGTTCGTACCAACTTTACTTGGCAAGTTCCTACGAACTTTCGTTTTTTATTTTTTTTCGTCTTCTGGTAAAACTCACTAGTCTGCTAATGAGTATCTGAAGTGGGATGAACGAATACTACAATGAACGAATACTACAAACCTCCACAATCCCATGCCAGACTTCTGTCGAGTATTAATATAAAGTTTGCTTTCAAAACATCCCAAACTAGGTTTTGAACTAGAGATGCAAAATAGTTCCTTTCAACATCCCAGGGCCCAGAGGCCTCTATCTCTGGAATCCATCAAAAATTGGCTGATCAGCACGGATCACCAATTATATCATTACTGCAAGGGTGCAAAAACACTACGACACGCATAAATTTCAGTCTTCAATAGCCAAGAGCTGTACAGCAACAGGTAAACTGTAGGCAGATGAGTCTTAAGGCATCTCCCAGGACGTCCCAACCTTGACAAGTATAGAAGCTGATCACCATTAACCACCAGCAACAAATCATTTGGAACATAACAAAATTCTATCTGCATGCATTACAAACATGCATGAAAACGGTTTCGTAGGTCACAACAGATGCACAAAGAGTAATGAACAATATTGCTCTTGAATATGATTTAAGACTAACACGAGTACTCCTTATCCAGCAAAATCAGGGTTATGTATTGTTATAATATCCTGAGAGTCCAGTCATCTGCAATGCGGACATTGGGCTTCCGGACTGTAATTGCATCCGGGCTTGACCCTCCTCGCAAAGTGAGAGGACCAAGTTCAACATCAGCCTCACGATTTCCGGGTTCAATCACAGCTTTCTTTGCCCCAGATGGTATCCCTAGAAGAACAATCCTTTCTATAACACAGTCTGAAGAGAACTTCCCTCCTAAATTGGCAGGATGAACATTTACTGATGTTAGCTTGCGATCGGCAAAGATAAAACGGCGATGGATGTATGCCCCTGCTCGAAGTCATAGGTTTTGCCATCATCAACATAAAGCTCTCCTTCAGCAGCAAATGAACCATTCAGAGCTATCACCTGATCAAACAAGCAGCAAGCGGTTACTAGTGAAACAGCTTTACTAGATGGAGCATATTGAAGATTGATACTTCACCATCAGAATTTGATGGTGCAAACAGAAAGACCACAGTATTTGCACCAGGATGCCTTACACCATTCAATGCGACTATGTAGTTTTGCAGCTGGTGATTATGATGCAAGAACACAATAAACAAATAGCAAGGAATTATAAAGCAGTCATTGAAGGATACGGAATCGGTCCAGCAGTGTGTTATGTAGTGGAATAGCGTGAATAGGATCTCTATCTTTAAATAAATCAACAATAATCACAAAGTTTGCATGCATGATAAGAGAGGTATACATGCAAAGATGACAAAAAAGCACAAACAGATGATGAAGATAATAATAGAGGGATCTTTAAGCACTGCATAAAGTACTCACAGCTGGCAAGCCCTTCATATTACTCAATAGCCACCTCCCAGTCTCAATCTCCCTCTTCTTCCTCCTCTCCATGTTACTCTCTCTTTCTTATCACTCTCTATTTCTAGACAGCTCCCTATGGTTCTTATGCCTTTCTTGGATGCCCCTACCCAAGGAACTCTAACATACATGTGATTCCTGCCAAACCCTACACCCCCTCCCTCCCTTATAGCAGAGGGGCCAGCGTTTGGATGAAACCCTAGGCCCCTTTATGCTGCCACCCTAGTGTAGAAACCACAAGACTCTTGTGTCATCACCCTAGTAATCCCGAGGTATGTGGCAGCTACCAGGATTGAATCCTCCTACTGGCATCTAGCCAGAGATGAATCCTAGTAGTTGGCAGCCATCTAGGAACCCAAGGCTTAGCCAATCACCTCTTAGGGCTTCTAGAAGAAGTTGGACACCTAGGATTAGCCCTAGGAGCCGGCTACTCTAGTAACCCCCATGTAGGATGAGTCCATGTCCTGGCATGAACATCAACCTAATATGACTCTCATTATGCCAATTCATATGAACCAATCTCTACACCAAGGGTTTGATTCACTTGATCAAAACTGAGCCTAAGTTTGGTGACAACTCGAGAGATTCAAGAAGGACAAGGTTGACGGACTAGCGTGGGACTCTAAAGCCCTGGATCTCTAATCTACCATTTCCCATCTTATTAGATGGGTGTACCACAATCACAATAAAGCAAGGTGGACCAGCATCTCTATAAATAAACATGTATAATCACATGCTAAACCCTAGTAGAAAGAGTGAACAGACAAGTCTCCTTTATACATAGCAATTGTTCCCGCAATTTAGTCCCTCCATCCTTTATCCTCAATTAACTGTTGAGAAAAATCATTACACTAGCAAACCCATCACCCATCAATCTCATAGACCATCAGAACCCTAGATCACATGCAAACATAATAGAAAATTCACGCACACACAAAATAATTTGAATAATATTTATTATATTTAAATAATAATAATAATAACATGAAAACCAATTCAGTTGAAACATTTTTTAGTACTAGGATTCCCATATCTAACATGCCTCTCTTCTGATACTGATAAAATACCATAGGTGGATTCATTGTTGAAATAATCCTTACACTCGTTACAAAAAACAATAAACCATTGTGTTCCCTACCAAGGACACAGTCCATAATACCATTGTTGATAAATATGTTTGGCAGCGAATTTATTATTGTAGGTAGTCATGCCCTCAAGTCAGGGGACCACTTGCATGATAAGCATACAAGAACATATCCAACTCCAATAGCGAACTTCCAAGAGATGGTCTTATTGTTAGAAAACCGGGTAGGCAGCATGTGTAGATTTCAAAACTTTGAAAAACAGACAGCGGAAACAAAACGAGTTAACCTTTAACCCCACATGCTAGATACCAGATCTAAAACTATCCAAGCCCAGGGAAAGCACATATTATCAATCTGGAATTTAGAAAATTTTATGAGATCAGATCTCATTACCCTTGCGCAGGTAGAAATTCACCGCTATTGATGATCTCGGATTCGTAGAATGGTTGAACCGTACACGTGTCCGGCCTCCACAGGTATCCATCAGGATCGATCTCGAACTTTTTCTTCTCG
>KE505191.1:154845-165747 GCA_000441515.1 Elaeis oleifera | reverse complement strand
CTCTCCTCCGTCGTGTCGTCGTCGTACGTACGTCTACTATATATATATATATATATATATATATATATATATATGTATATCTTGGCTCCTACTTTTCAATACTTATCATATTGGCAAATTTGTATAGTGTCGTATCCATGACCATGCTTCATATGTCTATTTGTTGTATAACTACCAATAAACACCCAATAACCTTAATATTCCCTTTTAGTCAATAAATACCACACAAACTCTTAAAGGAATCTCACTTGGCATACAACTCAGAACACAATGTATTGCATCAAACTAGTGAACTTGGTTATCATCCAATCCATTCAAGTTTTTTAGTCTATAATCAACCATATCTTCCATTTTCAAAAGGTAGACGAACTTATTTCAGAATGAACCACAGTCAAATTTATAGGTTCATTTTCACACATACATACACATAAGCACACTCACACACAATTGCACACATGCACGTGAATGTGAGTGTACTGCAAATCAAAACCTTCTACCTTCATGCAACTTCTCCAAAGACCTAGATGACATAGACATGCATGAAGAATATCTCTACTTTTTTCAATCTCTTCTTTTCCCTCCACAAAATCCTCCCACTGTGGATGTTTCTGTTCCCAATCTTAAGGATGGGTCAGGGCAGATCAAGTCAAATCAGGAACCAGCTCCTAGCCTTGGCTATTTAATCTTATGCCTAGCATGATCCTCCAAAACCCATATGTTAGCATACCAACCAGTGGTATGCAGCAAGAAGAAATAAAGTGATGGGAAATTAAGTCCTTGGACTATAGCTGCATCATGCCTCAATTGGTCAACCCAAAAGGAAGCATACTTTGTTTATATCATGCATATTATTAACAGAAAACATCAAAGATCAAATTGCATACAACAAACTTATTTAAGATATTGGAGCATTTATTAAAATAGTCATGAAAGACAAATTTCCACATATAAGTAAATTTACAAATGGACCACATTACTTTAGATACACGTGTTCATGGAAAGATAAAATTCACATGCATTACAGCACAATTACGAATAGAACCACAAACTAAAACAAAGAACATACCTAAGTAAGGATTAAAGGACATGTTGCCTCTATGATGCACTAAAGTGCAATAAGCTTATTTTGAATTAAAAAAAAAAAAACGCGCACACACACGCGCACACACACAAGGCAAGCATACAAAATATAGATTTCATACTTTCACAGGAGATACATTCCTTATGAAACAACATAAATATAGGAAGGTTCTTCATTTAATCAAAGTTCTTATTGCTTCTAGAAGACATTATAGATGATCTGAGTGAAGCTCCTTTTAAATGAATTCAAGTAATAGTATAACATCGCAGAAGCTATCTCAATATTTGAAAAATAAATTATCTGAAAATGCCTTGCCGGAAAAAAAATAATAGAAAGATTTTACAGGTCTATGAATTTGCTAAAAATCCATAAACCCACCATATATGATAAGATATACAGAAAGAAAGCAAATCTCATAAATTCATAAGCTTATTAATTACATGTTACTATTCAAGCAAAGAAAAAAAAGAAGAAAAATGAAATTCAGCATCTTTCTGATGATATAAGAGCTTCACAGTAGACATGACAAATCATAATTTCATGCTACAATATGCATGTGCTTCGAACAAATCCCAACATCATTCTAATTAGAATGAATAATAGATTTGCTTTTGAGACAACATCACATTTCTCTGCCTATCAGATGGAAAATTCACCGCATAAGAGGCAGCATAAAGGAAACCTAGACTCAGCAGGTAACAAAGATCGCAAAGGGTAAGAAAGACATACCAGGGTGTAAGGATCATTCACCATTTGAGTAGAACTACGCCTAAATCTGTCCTTCCTGGGTATTATAGTTCCTGCCCTCTGGAAAGTGGGTATGCTGTCTTCTGAAACTTCCAGTTTGTGAGATACACCACCGGCATATGAAACTCCATTTCTCAGGTTATACCAAGACTGCCCAGCAGGAAGATAAACTGACACAGATTTTTGCCTCTGTCCAACATCAAGAGTGCATAGGAAGAAGTCCTCAAATTGCAGTCACAGTTACAAAATATAGACAGACAAAGAATAGTAAAACAGAGAGTAAATCATATATGGTACCTCTTCGTAAATCCCTTGGACCAACAAACTTGGCCCAACCATGAAAGCCTCACCATTGTCATATGTTCTTTATCAGCAGGAAATTCTAGCCACAAAGGGCGCATGACAGGGATGCCACTTACACTAGCCTCTCTGAATAGTGTATAATAATATGGTAACAATGAATATCGAACATGTACTGCCTCTCTTATCAGAGCAGTGTTGCGCTCTCTGCATCATGGGCATCAAGAAGTGTAATCAAATCAAAAAGTCATAATGTTAGCCAAAAGACAAAGAACAACTCTCCATGTCTAGAAACTTTTGGGCATTACAGAACTGAGATGTTGTGAGAAGCCAAGATGTATTAAAGTAACTTAATAGGATAAACAAGTTTCACTAACAGATGAAAGTTGACAAGACAATAAATATGTTTGTATCAGTACATGCATGCATGTGTGTGTGTGTCTGTGTGTCTGTGTGCGCATGTAAAGATTAGGCATTTGGAACATATGAAGATGCACTAAATCTAACAACAAAAAAGCACTAGAAACAATAAATTTTACTTCCTGACTTAAATTTTTCCATATTACTACTTATTTTCTAATAATATATGAAGGACTTGCCATGTTCAGATCAAGAGATCAGGTCCATTAAGTGGTCAGAGTATTCTGGACACACAAGCAAGGTATCAAAATTCAAGGGTCTGGACAATTCAACTTCCAGGTCAGTACAGTATGCATTGCAGTACATACTATAACATTATGGTGTATTAGCCCATACTGTTCAGGCCAGCTGACTTGGCCATTTTTAGCCTCCATTTTTCCTTTCTCCCCTGTTGTAATGCTCATTTTCTATGAAAACATTGTAATAATAGTGATTTAAATGCTGGAAGCCTGGAACTGTTCTATCTTATCTGTATCGAAGCTCTGATTCTAGTTAAATGCATTTCATGGTGTAATACATAATTTCATATAGTTTATCAAAAGAGAACTATATTTATGCATTTTATACAAAGTCAAACAGCGCAATCTAGCATCTGGAGAGCTCCCTACTGCCTTTCACTCGCTCTGTCACCTTCACATGATATTCAAAACAAATTAGGGGGATTTAGATGTCCTACTCAGTAATAAGACGTTCGGGCTCAATCCACCCTGGGGTGGCACAGTTTGGGTGGTCCAGTCCCAAATAATATATACCAGGGATTACTGTGGCCCTGAGTACTAGTTCTGCCATATCAGTTGGTCTGTGGTCCAGGACAGAGTGCCTGGTAAACCATGTGCAGAATTAATTTTGCCGCTTATGCTACTATGACATGTAAATTGAAAATTAAGCAGGTGCAATAGCATATCAGCCAGAAAATAGCATTCATCTATATAAATAATTTGAAATTTCAGAAAAAACTAAATGTCAGCTATTTGTGGTTGTTTTACACCATAGGTAACTCTGCTCATGGTACATCATTAAATAATAAAAAATGTTGAACATAAATATCAAAAATAAAGAACAAACTTATGCATTCATTTGGACCTGACTCACAAAACAAAGAAATGAATATAGAAAAGATGAGACAATACTTATATAGCATTTGAATATACAAGCCAACAGACTAAAGTAAGTTTATCTTGTATACTATGTCAAATGATAGCAATAATAGATGATTGCTAGAACAACAGGAAGAGAGCAAGTTTAAGAGCTGAAGCAAGATTTGAGATATTTGTGACAGCCAAAGTTCCAGTTACTAAGCTCTTCTGAGTAACATGGCATAATAGCAAGCTACATTAATTATGATAATACAATTTCCATGTGAAAGTAATTAATATATTACCCAATAACCAAGGTTCCCGTCTCTTAGTGTCCTGATGAGCATGAGCTCTAAAGAAAGGGTAATAAGCACCTAGTTGGTACCAACGCACTAACAGTTCAGGTTCTGGGTTGCCAAAGAATCCACCAACATCGGCACCTATATAAATTCCAATGATCAGCCACGTCCACTGAAAAGGAGGTAGCGGCCAAGTCTATTGATCAAATCTACTTACCAGAGAATGTCATGCCAGTAAGACCAAGTGTTAAAATCATTGGAACTGAAGCTCTGAGATGGTCCCAATCTGCAGTATTATCTCCAGTCCATACTGCACCATACCGTTGGCTTCCAGCAAAGAAAGCCCTTGACAACACAAATGGCCTATCTTTTCCATTACCTCGCTTTAGAAGTCCATTTGATGTAGCCATGTGGAAGTAGTACCCATATGCATTATGTAATTCCCGATGCTCTACATCTCCAAAATGTATGGCATCCCTGGGCATGCTAATCTGATGATGACGAAATGATTTTTAAATAGCAGAAGCGGTAAAATACGTCGTTTTAAAGTATCAAATTCGCATGCACCAACACATGTTGTTCATACAAGGAATCACATTGTATTGTTTGATAATTGATATAGCTAAATGCCAAAAGAATAGAAAAATAGGTGCCAAACAGCTCATTTTGAGTCAAAAAGAAACAACGTACTCAACCTCTGAATTGGTCTGATATACTAATAACCAGGTCTACGATGGTAAACTTACTGACCAATAAGAAGAGATAGAGCACCTGGTAAAACATCATATGGCATGAAGATCCTGGTTGAGGGTTAAAACTACATGTAATTAGATGGTTATCTGTGAGAATCTCAAGCGCAAAAGACAACTGTTCTTTGATGGTCCATGCTTTTGCTGGCATTTTTACAAACTATGATCTAATAGAAGTGAATATGCACTATGCTTATGCTTCATTTTTTGTAAACGCAATGTCCTATACATATGAGGAAGCAAACTAAGGAATATGCAATAAATTTTTTTTGATCAATTTAGATTTAGAACAAGATCCTGAAATTCAAGCCTATTCTTCTTTGTCAAGCACAGAAAACTACAAAGATAAAGAGCGGCACGAAAACTTTAACCTTTTAGTGCACCCTGAGGAGAATACAATTATCCGATGAGGCAGACAATATACTTAGCAGAAGCAGAGACAAAGGATTGAAAATGGTTTGGCAAATAAATCATAGATAATCTTTTTTTGAAAATAGCCACATGTATATAGAGGTTTCTCACCTGTTAAGGAGAACATAGTCATGATTTTCTCCATGGGTTCCTATTGTAACATAAATGCTCATTATCATAATTAATGTAATAAATATTAGAGTAATTTACAAAACATTCTAAGATTAGAGGTAAATTATACTTACACCCAATAGTTTGAGAAACCTACACTTATCCCCTCGAGGCTTATTTTATTCAACACTTTAACTCATAACTTAAATAACGTTAGTCAAACCATTAACATTAAATGGGACATAAGTGCCACATCAGAAAAAATTTTGAAAATGACCAAAATAACTTTAAGTGACATAATAGCCACTCAAGGACATAAGAAAATATATGCATATTCCTCCCCACCCAAGGGTAACTTTGACTTTTCACATAAGGTAAACAATTTCTCTAACATTTAAGAGGGTGTAAGCATAGGTTTTACACACTATTGGGTGTGTTTAATAAACATAAACCTCAAGGAGGATTTTATAATTTACTCTAAAAATTAAATTCTTGTGGAAACTAACAATGAAGGACACCTAGACAACTCTAAAACACGACCTCGGAGGTTCTAAGACTACCTAAACATACAACCAAAAAAACTTTTAAAGTATTTTTGGCCAAAACAGACTCAAAATTTTATTTCAACACTCAAACAAGTGGAAATTAAGCAAACAAGCAACTCAAATAGCTAAATAAAAAATTTAAAAAATCTATAAAATATCAACAATAAGAGATATGAGGACTTCCAAGTTTAAACAAAAGCAAGAGAATGTCAATCAAAACGGAAAATGTAGTTGTTTAGGGACCAGACCTAGGCACTTCCCCTTGAAGCCCTTTTTCCAATAAGCCAACATTAGTCTGCTTCATCTCGTAAGGTGCTAATTCAGATTTCATCTAGCTCATCACAAACAACAAGGGAGCAACCAAAGATACTAAAGATTGAGATAGCTATCGATAATAGTGCAGACACATTTTTTATTTTCCCACATTTCCAATCAGCTGTCCCACTAGGTAATCACACAGATGCTCATATCCAGTGTTTGGCGAGTTGCCTATTTTTACCCAATGTCATGTTGTTCCTTTTTACAACCTCAACAGCACCATAAAATGAGATTTGCTTATAAAGCAGCAAGTCATATCAAACATATCATCTTCAATACAAGTTTTGAAGGGACAGTTTCAGTTTCAGTTTCGGCCTGGTCTTTGGGATCTTATTTCAGCAATTTTGATAGTTTTAATAGTCTGTCTCCAAGTCTCAAAATTCCAGCCAAAAACATAAGAAAATTCAAAAAAAAAAGAATCCAAAAAATTGTTATGCAGCATTTTAGAGTATTTGTATTATATAGATCATTATTTGTGTAGTCTTGACAGTTTATGGCTGAAGTTAATGCTACATATAAGTGAAATAAGACTTGCTCATATCTTGTTGCATAAGTTCATGTGTAACTTCTTGACTTCAGCTATTTGCAAATTCATTATATTTTACTTTAGTAGGACACAAATATATTGAATTTGTGTTTTTGACAAATATTTTTGTCATTAAGTGATTAGTAAATCAAATGCCTTGTAACAAGTATTATACATTATTTTAAGTTACTATAATAAGAGTGTTTTCGGGAGGGTCAGCTTATCAAGCATTAAACTTATTATCTCTGAAAAGAAACAAAATCACAAAAAAGTGATCGCCTATACCCTACATACTTAATAATAAAGGATAAAATTAATATATAAATATTATAAAAAAACACTAATATTAAACTTAGATAAAGTCATGTATGGCTAGTTTCAGTCAGTTGCAGGCAAAACTGGACTGATACTAGACAGTTACAGCTAAAAGTGACCAATGCCACAGAAATTGACTAAAACTCAAAACTTGAGGTCAGTTTCTGTTGAGTCATAGCTGAAAAGGATCAGTTTGATCCGAAACTTGAAACATTCCTTCAATATGATTCAAAAGAATCAATTCCCTCAGTTATATCAAGCTGTCTCCAATTAAGAGGTGATGATCATAAAGCAATGCAAATCAATGGAAGGAACATTGTATGTTCACCATGTCATGAATTTATCCCAACTATAAGTGAGTAAAATTGCAAGACTAATTTAAACAAATACAGTCATACATACAAAAATCATTTTGTTTATATATTTTGGGTACTCGTAAGAATTTTGGTTACCCAGATTCCGTGGAAGGCAGGCTTTTTGGCATAGACAGCTAATTGGTGAAATATCATAACATTTAATATAAGATGGATAGGAAAATGCAATAATGGTCTTCATCTTGCTAATTGTTTCCAATCCAAGTATAAAATAGACAGAAACGAACAAACCTATACATGAACTTAATTATTCAGAACTGAATCATTTGATTGGTTAGTTATTAGGACTCAGTGACAAAGGAATCTTGTTGGAATAAATAAGTATAAATGCATAAACATATCTTAGATTTTCTGGGTACTTCAAAGAAGATTTTTGCTGTTGCCTTATGGATCAATGCTTTGTCTAGAGCATAAGAAAGCTTATAAAACCAAAGAAAGCTATATTAGGAGTAATGGCAAAGAAATTCTCAGCAGCAAAGGTCTTAGTTATCCAAAGCAAGTGCAAATACATGAATAGATGTGATTGTAGGTGCAACGAAGTTGATCTCTCAGAAATAATTTCAAATAGAAAGAACCTAGAAAGCAGGTATAGAACAAGTTTGTTCAGAGACTTAGAAGCAAATGACACCCTATGTAGAAGGTAGGAGTTTCTTGCTAAGAAGGACATGATCATTTACATGAATTCCCGAATTCAAAATTTCACTATATGCTCGTAATTAGACATCCCTAATGTAGGTCACATCATGCAGGCTTACTAATACAAGTTCCAGTGCCCTTGTGAACAAAGATGAATCCTACAATATCTACAAATGCCTCCAAAATTTGGAGATTTTGTAAGAAATAGATCCTTATTGAGGGTTCCAGCATCTTTGCTATTCATTATCCTAATTACCGGTTAAAAAGGATAGAAAAGGAAGGACAGAAGAATGGACGATTCTGAAGGACCATAGCAAAATGGCAACTTAACAAGTCACTTGAACTATTGTGCAAAGGTTGATGTTATAATTTTTCCATCAAAACCTATGAGATTCTAAGTATGTTTCAACCAGAGCAAATTCTGTACCTAGTTAATTTAGTTAGAGTTTTGTTTATCCAAAGGTAGTTTAAAGAACTCGATATTCTTTGACTCCAATCCATCACTAGGATATTCTATTGCGGCCCTATAAATTGCCGAACCTTCCAACATATCAAATCATTAACCTGTTAACCAAGAAGAAGTCTAGCAATGTGAAAATCATTGTTCCTTAGATTAAAGAGCAAATATATAGAGATTAGAAGCCACAATAGAGCTGCACACTGACAAACCTCAGGGCCATTGAAGACTGAAGGCTCATTCATGTCATTCCATATATACAATGATGGAGTTGAACCCACATAGTTCTCGAAGGAGAATTTCTCAGCCCACCATTCTCGAATCTCTGGATTCAACACATCCAGATACGACGAGGAGCCTGACCAGCACCACCCATCAAAATCCTTCCCTGATGCATCCTTCACGTAGTACCCCCTCTCGCTGGCCTCCTTGTGTATGTAGAAGGAATCATCCCGCTTGATGTGAGGGTCAACGATCGTCACCATGTGTCTCCCCTTGGCCGCCAACTTCCCCTGCATCTCCTGTGGGTTGGGAACAGCACTCTGTCCCAAGTGAAGTACCGCTTCCCATCGGTGTGCTCGATGTCAAGCCACAGCACATCATAAGGAATATCATGCTCATCGAACCCAGCATCCACAGCTGCAACATCCTCCTCGTCCCGGTAATTCCACCGGCACTGATGGTAAGCTACGGCGAACTCCTGCGGCATCGCAGGGGTCCCGGTGATGCCCGTGTACTGCCGCAGCACATCCTTGGGCTCGTGCCCTACAAAGAAGAAGGCATCAACAACCCCGGCCTCGCTCATCCACACGGTGTCGATCCTGTCCTTGGCCGGCGCGGCCGGGTCGTCCCACCCAGGGCCTAGGACATCAATCTGCATCTCGGCGGCATTGAGCCAGAAGAAGCCAGAGGAGGATCGGGCGCCGTGGGAGAGCATGAAGGGAATGGAGCCATAGAGCCCAAAGGGGAATCATCAAGGTACTCGAAGACATCGAGGTTAAAGAGACGATAAGGCTCCGAGAATTCGACGCCAGGACCGCTGGTGGGGCGGAGGCCCAGGGATGTGGAAGCGTGCTCGGGGATGCCGTAGACGAAGTCGGCGCCGTGGAAGGAGATGTCGAAGCTGATCGACTGGGGCCGTGCGGCCGGGTATCGGTGTGGCCCGGAACTGCTCCTCCCAGTCCTCGTCGTCGTTCTTCTTGGCTCTCAGCTGCTCGAAGTCGAAGAGTCCGTGGGAATTGAAGGAGAGGACGGGCTCTCCCGAGCCCTTACGGCGGACCTGGATCTGGAAGGGTCGTGGACGAGAACGGCCTCGAATCCCTCAGCGAGGTAGAAGGAGGAGGATCCGGTGGCGGGGAGGAGAGTCGGGAGAGCCAAAGGCGGCGGTCGTCGAGGTCCGGAAGGATGACGTCGGGACCTGGAAGCGACGGCGGGAGCGGAGGCGTCCTCGTCGATATGGAGGCGAAGGACGCCGCCCTGGTAGACGGAGATGTGGAGAAGGAGGGGACGAGGGGGAACGGTGTCGGACTCGGGGTCGTCGCCGTCGGTGGCCTGGCGGAGGGTTGCGAGGGGAGGAGGCGGGCGACAACGGCGCCGTCGGAGATGGAGATGTCGGCGGTGGAGAAGGAGGGGACGGAGTGGGCCTTGCGGCCGCGGGCGCGCTTGCAGAAGGGGGTCTGGTTGCAGTTCCGGAATTCGTCCTTCTTCCAGGCGGAAGCGGCGGAGAAGAGAAGAAGGAGAAGGAGAGGGACGAGGAGGAGGAGCGGCGGAGATCGACTGGCCAGCGATGGCATGATGGCGGCAGCAGGGATGGTGGTGCCGATGGGAGATGGAAACTCTCAGGCCATGGGAGGACCATGGTTCGGCTGTTGTAGTTGGAGCGCGGAGACCACGGGGGACTCGGAAGTAATTGTGGCCGTTGGATATTAATCGAGCCCAGCTTGATCAAGCTTGGGTTTGATCAAGATAGCTTGAACTCCTAGATCATGATCTGTTTACCATTATATCGAGCTTGAGTTTAGCTTCAGATTCAGCCAAGCCCAATCCTATTTCATTAGTTTGATAATCCTAAACGAATGTAAGGTGAATGTGAGATTAAATGAAGCTTGGGTCAAGATTGAATGGAAGCTCAATGTTTTAAGATTTCTTTTAAACCTAAATTAACACTTACTTGAGCCAAAGAATAAAAATTAGGAAAAATATATTTTATACTATCAACTTTTATCCTTTGTTTGGTACGAAGGATGGATGAGAAAAATAATGGATGGATCTTCCATCCACATTTTTATATATTAGATGAAACATAGAATGATGGACAGAAATAATTTTCTTCTCTGTTTGATACAAGAGGAATAAAAAGAAGGATGAATGATATTTATATAACATTTTTACTAGACTACCCTTTGATAAAAATATTACTATTATTAATTTATAATTTTATACTAAAAAATAAACAATATACAAACTTATAATCATTATAATCTATAATTACATAAAAATTATATAAATATTTAATTTAATGTAATAAATAATTTTAT
>KE505191.1:141923-154067 GCA_000441515.1 Elaeis oleifera | reverse complement strand
TATATAAATATTTAATTTAATGTAATAAATAATTTTATAAATTAATTATTAATAAATTAATTATATAAATAACTAATTAATTTAAAATTAATTTGAATAGTTAATTAATATTATACAAATAGTTAATTAAAAATAGTAAATAAAAATAAGAAATAGAAGATAATTCTAATTATTAATTATAATTATCAAAATTATATACTAAAATTAAAGTAAGTAGTAATTAAATTTAATAATATAAAAATATATATATAAATAATATATGAAAAAAATGAAAAATATTATAGTTTTGTCAAAAATTAATGAAGGATAATTTATCAATACAAAAATCCATCTATTCATGCTCCATCCAGGTAAGTGGATCCAGATAAAGAAAGTTTAAAGCAAGGCAATCCTTTATCATTTTTTTTTCAATCTGGTAGCTTATTCTTTGGATAGAATTCTCAAACGGGCAGTTCAAAATGGAGTAATAGCTCGAATATGATGCTCAGAGATCACAAAAAGACCCACTGCATTCAATACACTAATGACACGGTCATACTTTGCGATGCCAAAAAATTACAAATTACAAATTTGAAGTTCATTCTTTATTCATTTGAAGTTCAAGCTTCTGACATGTTTGAAGATTAATTTTGAAATGAGCAATTTGTTTGGCATTCGTATCTCTGCAAACTCTTACAAGATCTTTGAATGTCTAATGGGTTGCTCGCACTCCAATCTGCCAACCAAGTATCTAGTTAGGTTCCTTCTCTTTTACTCAAAGCCTAGAACTTAAGAGTTAAGATTGATCATTTTTTAGAAGAGAAATTATTGGTAAGAAGTTGGCAGCTTGGAAAGGTAGGCTTATATCCATTGGGGAAGGCTAATATTAGTAAATATTGTGATTAGCACAATACCTATATACTAGATGTCTATTTTCTTATTCCTCAGGAAGTCGTTGCAAGAATTGTGAATAAATGCTGGCAATTCTCATGGACAGGAGAAAAAAATTGCTTCAGAGGTCATTGCATAATGAGTTGGGAAAAAGTGTATAGACCAAAAAAGCTATTGGGTGTCATCAATTTACGACTCTTTAACCAGTGCCTCTTATTGAAATATTGGTGGAGATTTTATAAGAAAATTCAGAAGCCATGGAGAGAGTTAATTATTAATTTGCATTATAAGAAAAAGTTATCTTGTCAAGAGGAACCAGGGAGTTTTAAGTTTGCTTCTATTAGATTTGTGTCCTAGAAGTCAATTGTTGGCTGACACTTTTTGTAATTTCAGAATCTAATTTTATACTCATAATTATTATTATTAATAAAAATATTTTATTTTAATCATGTTTTATGTATCCATGATTTGTTCTAGAGATTAACAGATGATTTTGTATATTCTCAAGGTGTTGAAAATTTAAGACATACATTATTAGTGGTTAATTTCTAAATACTCTCGATCGTAGGATCATCACAGAGGACAGTGATCGATCTCGTTAAGATAGATGCATGGATCACCTCCCTTCTGAACAGATGAGTCTCGAGTATGTAGTATGGAGACGATGGGGTGAGAGTGCATGTAGTTGTTAGAGAACAACTTGCACTGAGCATGACCAATACGAAAAACCACTTGAATGATTACTCACTCGTCAATAGTTTGCTCGATGCTGTAGTGGTATGAGTGGTCCTTTGATCTGTAGTGCATTGACTATTCGTAGTGAGGCTACTGAATTTGACTACACCTAAACTTGGACCCTTAGCCATTTGGATCCTTACAGTGTATGTTGGCTTCAATGGGTTCAGGTTCGCTTTTAGAAGTAGAATGCACCTAGATCGAATATATCGATCTTGATAAAAAAGAGTAGTTCTATGCGATTCGCAAGACTGAGTCCAGAAAGTCTTTAACTAAAGCAAGTGTGAATACTAAAAAAGAGTTTATACGAGATTCACAAGTAAACTTGAGTCAAGCTAATCTAACATATGACTGACGTTGGGATTTGATAAGATTTTTATTACCTCCATCAAGTCGAGACTCACGATAGAATGATTGAATCACACAGTAACTGCACCTAGAGGTTCAATACTTTCATTTTACTAGATTGTTACTACATACTGCTACGTATCACTGATGGATTGTGAGACTCATCGAGCATCATCTTGATGATCGATGACCCTCGATAAGCAGAGTTGGAATTGTTCAATCTTTCGAAAAGAGTTTCGATAATATTATGATAGAGATCACAGTATATCTCACTATCAGACAGAATGAAACCTACGAGATCACATACAAAGAGGTTCTTATCTGATCATATGGTTGATCAATATAGAAGGATATAATCATCAATGTGATTGATGATTAATCTTATACAAAAGTTGTAATAAATAATTAGTAAATTATTGGAGGATTAATTAACAATTGGATTGTTAATTAGCTTAATTTGATGAGGAATTGAAGTTTGGATCAAGTCTAATTGAATTGGATTAGTTTGATTTGGATTGGATTTGGCCTGATTGAGTTACGAGATAACTCAATTACAAAGGGATTCGACTAATTTGATCAGAACTTGAGTTCGATTAAATCTTAATTGGATTAAGATCTAGATTGATACCTAATTTGATTAGATTTATTCATCTATTTGGGTCTAACTAAATGAGATTTGGTTTGAACCAAATTGGATCAATATAAAGTCCAAATCAGTTTGGACTTGATCTCCTTGCGCCATCACTTGGTTACCCATGCCAATCCTCATGCCAATATGATTTTGGCATGGGATTTTAAATGCCAAAAGAATGTTGTCACCCACTCCCTTATCCCCTCTTGATAAGAATCAAGTTGGTTTCAGTTTTGAATTCAAACTGATTTGAATTCAATTTTGAAACTTGATCTTTATCCGAATGAGAAGTTGTTCTCATCCTAACCTCTTTGGATGCCATCTTTTAAAGGGCCTTCCTTTTGGGCATGCCATTAGATTTTATCTAAAGAAAAAGAGAGTTGGGGCATGTGCTAGGGTGTGGGTGACTTCATCTGGCATGGAGAAATCTTAGGGCTTCTAGATTGGCCGTTGGGATCATAAGGAAAGAGAGAAAGTGTTCTCTAGTTCCTACTCATCCACCTCATCCTCCTCCACTTCTCCTTTATTTCTAGAGTGTCTAGGAGATCTAAAGAAAGAGTCAGATCAGCCATCAAGAGAAGATCTCTGCAAGGAAGCTAGCACCTCAGGGAGATTGTCAAACCTCTGATCGGATCGGAGCCTTGTGTAGATACCTGTGGAGGTCGGATAACTGTACGGCTCCAGGAACCTTTTCATATCCACGGATCATCGACTGCAATGAATTTCGACCCACACAAGGTATTGAGATTTGATCTCAAATTCATATTTTTAATTTCAGATTATGCATATCATAAATCCAGGCATGGGTAGTTAATAGATTAGATCTGATGTATGCTAGGCTAAAGAATTTAATCTAGATGTCTTCTGCTGTTTATTAATTCAAAATTATTTTTGAAATACATGTATGTAACTGCCCTGCTTTCTAACAGCTTCAGAGGTGCAGTGAGAGTCTCTACATTTTCTAGACAAAGTGTGTATTTTATAGTCAGAAATGGACAACAGGTACTATTCTGGTTGATCATTGGTTTGGAGTAGCACCACTTAAAGATGTTTATCCACAACTGTTCAACCTCTCTTGCAAAGCAAAGCTTTCTGTAGCTAAATTTTTTGGTACTCAAGAGGCAAGAAATCACTTTAAATAAATATTGCATTTGAATTGTGAAGAACTACTTGAATCAATACTTTCACAGCTCAAAGAAATAACCCTCACAACAAAGCAAGATAAAGTGGCATGGAAATGGAGTGAAGACAAAAATTTTTAGTCAAAATTTGTGACTCCTTTTTAAGCAATGGAGGAGTTTGGTCTAGATAGGCTAACAATATATGGAAAATTAGACTGCCAGAAAAAGCAAAGATTTTTATATGGCTAGTTTTTATAATAGGATTTAGAGAGGAAAAAACTTAAAAAAGAGAAGATGAAAGGGACAGCTTTCTGTCTGCTATGCAGCACTAAAGAAAAAAGATTGATCATTTGCTCTTCTTTTGCAACTTTTCTGCATCCGTTTGGTAGAAGATAGCTCAAAAAATGAAAGTTTTCCAACTCTCTAGTTCTATCAACAATTCGTGAAACTTATGGAGAAACAATCTAATAAATGGATCGAAGAAAAATGCATGGGATCACTTGATCATTGTGATTTTATGGATGATCTGGAAAGAGAGAAATAAAGAATGTTTCAATTTGAAGCTCTTTATGTGAACAATATTTATAACAAATGCATCCTCCTCCTTGAAAGCTGGACATTGTGCTATCATGGAAAAACAAAAGACTCACTCACATAAATGATAAAACATCTAAAAGAAACTGATGGGAAAAGAAATAGTTGAAGACAAGGACCATAGTGTTTCATAATTCAATACATAATCCTGGGCATAGTCTTTTCTTCTTGAGTTTTTTTAAAAGCCAAGGGGCCCTCGTTATCCTTTTTGTTATGGCCCCTTTTGTAATATTCTTTCTTAGATCTCTCCCATATAATTAATATTTATATCTTTTAATACAAAACTCTGGATGGAAACCCTCCTATTTTTATCAAAAAAAATACTCCATCTATCCTTCCTTGCATCCTCCCAATTTGGGAGGATGCAAATTGATGGGCTAAAGTAGATGGACAACCTTTCTTTTTCATCCATCCTTCCTATAACTTTTTAAATCAAATAGTGGATGGAGGCCATCCATTCACCCTCTCATGACTCTGACCAAACATAGGGTTAGGGTACTAGTAATCGAGTGAGCAAATTTTGAGATGTGGCAATTTAATCAATAATATAAATAAATTATGTAAAATCAAGAAATTAAACAAATGGGACTCAACGCCATTTGCTATTTAATGTCACATGATGGCAAATAATTTTTAAATTGGTTGACATGGCATCTTATATATTAAATCCATCTGCTTTTCTTCTCTCTTTTCTCTCCTGCCCCATGCAATGATACCTCACCTTTCCCTCCATTTTCTCCCATCTCTCTTTCCATCAACCCATCCTAAGAACAACATCCCAAAAACCTATCCAACATCCTTAACTCCACCCATCACTACTGGCAACCCCACCACAAGAAGATCGGAAGCCCCATGCCCCAATCACTCATCCTTCCTTCCTCCACCCTCATAAATCCATTCTCCAACGAGACACCACTACTCTTTAGCTTCCAATGGAAGATCCTTGCCATTGGCACTACTTCTCCCTCCATGTCATCCAGTTGATGAAGAAAAGCATAAACTCTCCTCGGCCCTACTCTTCCTCTTCCACCTTTGGCTCTGCCAACAATTCCATCTTGTCTCTTACTTCTCTTATGGAGGAAATCCAGAAATCAATCATCTCAGATGATGACAAGGTGAATGACTCTTCCAGAAAGCCTTCTACTCATTGCCAAATCTAGCCATTGGTGTTCTTATTCTTATAGATTAAAACATTGACCACATGTGATCTAGTTGTGAAGGTAAGTAACCTCTCCATAACTTGCACCATATTCTCATGGTTCCTATCATGACCAAACAATGCAAGTTTCACCATCTCTTCCTCTATTAGATTTAAATCTATTACCCCAAACTATTAGGAACTAAAAAAATGAAAAAGGATGATCATTACAAGCCAAATTTACTTGTCCTTTTGTAGCAATAACTCATGCAGCCTAAGGGCAGCAAGCTCTTTGGCCAACACCAAACTCCTCTACTATAACTTCATGCATCCTTTGACAGTGGGGTTAAAGTCTTCGTAGCGAATGGTGAGCTTAAAGGTGGTATTCATGCCTTCACCATGGTGTTTTCTCATCCCCTACATTCGAGCAAAAGGTGTTGTATGTGCCAGATAATCTTTCACCTAGATGTTGTCCACAATTTTGACCCATTAATATTATTATAATCTATCAGATATTATGTTGCTCTAAGAATCGATTTTGATGACTATAAAATATTTGAAAGGACTACTAATAATTTTATCTTTAGAGAAGCTTAAGTGTGTATTTTAAAAATTTTAAGAATTTTTGAATTGATAAAGATGCTTAAAGAAGGTCAAAGTCGCAAATTCATCTAGTTGGAAATGAAAATGATGTTTATTGAAAACCTCAAGAATATTCAAGATGACTTCAGATAATTTGGAGATAATTTCGAAAGTTTCAAAATTAAAAATGGAAGAAAATCCATTTCAGATAAAAAGAGATGATCTCTAGGTCATCTTTTTTGAAAAGGAATGCTGGCACACTGATTTTTGAGATAGCACATAAGAAGGGACAGCCCATGGGGCAACCCCTATGCCTGGAGGCGATCATGGGGTGACCCTTGCTGTTCCACAGCCCCAAACAGAGAACTCATTTCTTTAATGTGCAAAGGAGATGACCCATGGGATGATCCCTTTGTTAAAGGGCGACCCATGCCTTTGCCAGAGGGTGACCCGTGGCCCTAGAGGCCTAATGCCTGTAATGGCTAGTTTTCTAGCTCATTTTTGATACATAATGTTTCCTAATCACTCTTCAATTATTCTAAATGGTACTATAAGAAATTAAGATATTAGCGATGGTCATTAGCGATGGCATTTCTGCTATCACTAATAGTTTTTATGAGCGACGGCATTACCGACGGTAATATCTCTGTCGCTAATAATATTTTTATCGATGGCTATTAATGATGATATTTTTGTCGTCTCTAATAACCATTTTTATCGATAAAAAATCGTGACCAAAAAATAAATCATCACAAAAACTTATTTATTAAAAAATTATTTATTAAACTTATTAACGATGGCACTATTAGCAATAAATTTTATCATCATAAAAAAAAATTATTTATTAAACTTATTAGCAATGGCCAAAAGATTATTAGTGACAAAATTTGTTGTTGCTAATAATAATTAGCGACGATTAATAATAATTAGCGACGGCATTATTAGCAATGGAATTCACCATCGTAAAAATAATTTTTTTATTACTAAACTTATTAGCGATAGCAGAAAGAATATTGGTAATATAAAAAAATTATTATTAAAAATCATTAGTGACGGCACTATTAGCGATGGAATTACTGTCATAAAAATAATTTTTTATTATTAAACTTATTAACAATAGTGAATAATTATCTTTACTATTCATTATCTAAATAATTATTGTTAGAGTATCGTTATAAAAGATTACCTCAATCCGGTAGACCTAGCTATATCAATCAATAAAATTCGATTTCAACAGTCACGAACGACCATTTGATAATTTGAAAGATAGAGACCATCGATGGATCCAAAAATTAACAATGATGATCTTGATGATATTTGTAGCATACTATCAAAATTTTACTTCAATCGGATATTATGATCATAGTCAATTTAGTGGGATGATTTGGACCATTAAATGAAAAATGAGTGATCAAAAGATCAAATGACGTTCAACTATAAGATGATTTTTTAGATAAATGATATTTACTACTATTTTGATTGTTTGTATGGTGATGATCGTAAAATTCAAATCGCGCACATATGAACCATCCATATTAAGTAGATCTTACAAAAGCACAAGTATAATTATTGAAGGACTTTAAGAATGAGTATCAAGAGATATATAGTTTTAGATTATTCATATACACATGATTTGAATTTTATGATAATCTCTGTACAAATGATCAAAGTAGTAGTAAAGATCATTTATTTAAAAAACTATCTTATAATCGGATGCCGTTTGACCTTTTGATCACTCATTTTTCATTTAACGGTCCAAATTATTTCATGCTAAATTAACCATAATAATGATGTCCGATTGAAGTAAAATTTTGATAGTGTGCTACAAATATTATCGAAATCATTGTTGTAAATTTTTGGATCCATTGATGGTCTCTATCTATCAGATTATCATGCAGTCATTCGTGGCCATCGAAATCAAATTTTAATGATCGACATACCTAAGGCTACTGGATTGAGGTAGTCTTTTGTGATGATACTCTAGTGATAATTATTATAAGTATCAGTGATGGCTCTAGCGATGGAAGATGTCATCACTAATACTTTTACCGATGGCATTAGCGACTGAAACATTATTATCACTAATAATTTGAAAAAATTATTTAAAAATTTAAAAATATATTTTTTTCTAATAAAGTATTAGCGATGGCTCTCTTTTTTTAGTGACAGATTTTGCTGTCGCTAATATTTTTACCGATGGTAATAGCGACGGCCACTTTGCCATCGCTAATACTCCCATATATTACCGAAGCGGGGGGGGGGGGGAGGAATTTCACTTGCGTGCTTCCTCTCATCGGCGTCCAACACCCCTCAACCATCCCAACCCCCCTTTCCTCCCTCCCTGCCCCATCCCTCCGGCATCCCGTGGCCCAGTGTGCTCTCCTCTCATCGGCATCCAAACCCCCTCAACCTCCCCCTACTACTCCTTTCCTCCCTCCCCACCCTGTCCCTCCCCGCCCGTCCCTCCGGCATCCTACGCCTCGAGCCCGCATCCCTCCACACCTACGGCTACCTCGACCCCGTCGGCCCCGATGTTGCCGGCCCAACCCCATGGCCCCGAGCCCATATCCCTCCATGCCCGCAGCTGTCTCGATCCCACCGACCCTGACGTCACCGACC
The DNA here is from genome assembly GCA_000441515.1 of Elaeis oleifera. Lineage (NCBI taxonomy): Eukaryota > Viridiplantae > Streptophyta > Magnoliopsida > Arecales > Arecaceae > Elaeis > Elaeis oleifera. The sequence continues at coordinate 145,429 of KE505191.1, read as the reverse complement.
TGACCCCATGGCCCCTGCCCCGCTGCCCCAGCCCGCAGCCCACCACCGACCTGACCCCACGGCCCCGACTTATACCCCTTCCCATGACTCCATCCCTATGCTCTCATCTCCGACATTCCATCCCTGAGCCAGCATCCCATCCCCGAGCCGGCGTCCCATCCTTTGCCATCCTCTCACCTTTCAGTCTCTATGCGTCAGCTCACCTTCTATTGTGAGTATTAGCGACGGTATTAGTGACGGCGAATGCGGTCACTAAAATTATTTTTATTAAATTATATTAATTAAGCTTAATTATGTATTAAAATTAATTAATTAATATTAATTTAATTAATTAGTTAGATAATTAATTAAGTAATTAATTAGAAGCATGAGACTTGGATCTCAGCATGTAGAGCACTCGGATTGAAGGAAGGTACCGGGCAGTATTACAAACACAGGGCTGAGGCATGCCTTGCACGCTCGGGCCTCGGGTCCGAGCTAGCATCCAAGACATCCAGCCTCTACACGCCCTATGCATTTAAGCTGAGGGAAGGTGCCGGTCAGCATGTATTGCGAACATAGAGCCGGGGCATGCCCTACACGCTCGAGCCTCAGGTCCCAACTGATATTGAAGACATCCAGCCCCCGTGCGCCCTACATGCTCAGGCCGATGGAAGGTGCCGGGTAGTATTGCAAACATTGGGTCAGGGTGTGCCCTGTGCGCTTGGGCCTCGAGTCCCAACTAGTGTCCAGGATAGTCAGTCCTCGTGCAAGGGCTAAGTGCATATTCTACGGCATCCCATAATTAAGTGTTAATTCAAGTAATTAATTAGGTGTTGATTTTAACAAAATTTGCATTGCAGGAAACCATAGACCCATCTTTTGATTAATATACATATTCTACTGTATCTGTACATTTATATATTTTTATATAATAAAAAAATTATATACATTGGTCAATTGATTATCTAGTATAGATAGTTTAAAAAATGTCAGTAATTCTATAGGTTATTACAGTAATAAACGATATGCTGAGGGTTTGAAAGAAATTTTAGATAGTATTTTCTTTGTTCTCCCCATACATCTTCAGTTGTATGGAGATAACTAAGAAAAATATCGTTAAAATTTTTTCGACCCTTATTGTGTATCATTTGATTACTGTAATTGACCTATAGAATTAATATATTTTTGAATAAGATAGTATCTTCTATACCAATTAGTTGATGATGGGATGCATTTACTATGTAAGCCATTTTGAATGATAAATAATTAATTAATAGTTGCTTTGTATTTATGTATATACAGAATTCGTAGATAGTATGCCATGGATCATAGTTGGATGGACTATCGAGTAGTCAACAGGATGATTTCTGCTGAATATAGAGAGGGTGTAGAGTACTTCTGCGATTTTACTTTTAAAATGCAACACTCTTACATTAAGGACGGGCTTATTGCCCTTGTAACAGATATGGCAATAGAGAAATATTTGATAGGAATACAATTACTGTCCATTTGTATAAGAGTGGATTTATGTCCAACTACAAGCATTAGTACTTGCATGGAAAGATGTGGGAGAAAGTTGCAAGGGTTGGAAGCAAGCAGGACAAGGACACAAATAGAATGGTAGACATGGTTATGGATGCGGCTGATCCTGAATTTAACTGACATGTGGAGGACGATCCAGAAGCTGACAGCGATAAATTCTACCGTATGCTGAAAGATGCTAATAAACCACTATGTCAGGATATGAAACACACATTATATTATCAGCTGTGTCGAGTTGTTAAATTTGAAGATCGAGTTTAATATGATGGTCAATTATTATGATAAGATAGTAGCAATAATAAAGAACATGCTATTTCAGGATGAAAAACTTATTGGGAGCTTCTATGCTTTAAAGAAATAATGAAAGGGTTAGACATGGGATACGAGAAGATAGATGTATGCCATAATAATTGCATACTTTCTACAAGAAAGACCAACTAAAGAGCTTATGTGACGTATGTGGTGAAAGTCGATTTAAGTCGAGGCAACATGATAGAAATCAGAAGAACATACCATATAAGGTTCTTCGATACCTTCTGCTCACTCTTAGGCTTCAGAGGCTCTACTTGTCCAAGAGTACTGTCGGATAAATGAGATGGCACAAAGAAGAGATTCGCAAGCACTCCGATATGATGAGTCATCCATCGGACAGTGAAGTATGGAAGTAATTTGATGCTTACCATCCTTTATTTACTCAAAAATTACGCAATATCCGATTGGATCTATCTACGGATGACTTTACACCATTCAGTCATGCAGCAAACCCTTATTCATGTTGGTCAGTCGTTATTACTCCATACAATCTCTCATCTGGGATGTGTATGAAAGAGCATAACATCTTTCTTACATTAGTCATTCCTGGACCATGACATCCTAATAGAAGCATTGATGTATATTTAAGACTTCTTGTTGATGAGCTAAAATTCTTATGGTCCGATGGCATATGTACTTTTGATGCATCGAAGAAGCAGAATTTTATAATGAAGGCTGTATTGATATGGACCATTAGCGATTTTCTTACTTATGGGATGCTACCAAGAAGGAGCACTCATGGAAAGCTTGTGTGTCCCTATTGCATGGAGAATACAAAATCATTTCAGCTTAAGCATGGTCGTAAGTCCTGCTAGTTCGATTGTCATCATCAATTCTTTTCGGAGCATCATCTTTTTCGAAAGCAGTGAGATAATTTTAGGAGGAATAAGATAGAGAAGGACCATACACCCCGCATCTTAGTGGTATGAAAGTATTTCAGAGGATATCTTAACTGGATGATGGCCAGTTTGGCATGCTATTTGACAAGTAGAAGCCTTGGAGATTTAGTAGAACTCATAACTAGGTGAAGCGAAGCATTTTTTGGGAATTGCCATACTGGTCCACCAATTTGACCCATCATAACCTTGATGTCATGCATATTGAGAAGAATATACAATCATATTTTCTACACTATTATGGATGTCAAGGGCAAGATGAAGGACAATCCCAAGGATCGAGCAGATATGAATATATGCAAACGTTCTCAGTTGAAGCTGATTGAGGTGTCACTTAAAAAATTTTTGAAGCCAAAAGCATCTTATACCTTAACAAGGGAGCAGTTGAAGGATGTTTATAAATGATGTAAAAGTTTTAAATTTTAGATGATTATACAAGTAATCTAGCTCGATGCATCAATGTCAAAGATTGCAGATTCTATAGGCTAAAGAGCCATGACTGCCGTATCCTCATGCAACGATTACTCCTATTGGCTTGACGTGATCTCCTTTCCAACTTCATATGGAGTTCTTTGATCAAGTTTAGCATTTTTTTCAGAGATATTTGTACTACCAAACTATCCACCGACCACATCTCTAATCTTGAAGCTAGCAGTATAAAGATCATATGCAAGTTGGAGAAGATATTTTCTCCTAGCTTCTTCGACTCCATTGAGTACCTCGTATTTCATCTGGCATATAAAGCTAGGGTGGGGGGACCAGTGTAGCACAGGT
>KE505191.1:129574-141903 GCA_000441515.1 Elaeis oleifera | reverse complement strand
CGAAGGTCCTATTGTGGAGGCTTATATAATAGAAAAATTTTAAATTCAGCTGACACTACTTTAATCCTAGTGTGTAGACAAAGTTGACTCAATTGGATCGATATGATGATGGTGGTGAGGGATCAGAGGTGGAGATCTCAATATTTGCCTATCCTGCTCGTGAATTTGGGCACGAGGTTCGTCAGGTATTGATTAATACTGAACTTCGACGGGTAGAGACATATGTTTTGCTAAATTACTTGAAGGTCGATCCATATGTTGAGTAAGTATCCATCACAACCTCAACTCTTTAATCACTTATCATCCTGTACTTATCTTATGCATGTATAGACAATATGATAAGATGCTGAGATAGGACAACTCGATGATAAGCGAGGAAGAAATTTTCACTCAGCGCTCATAGAACTTTTCGAATTGGTTCCATCAACTGGTAAGCTACCATTGTCATTTTATTTAATTTAATTTTTTAATTTATTCTTTTTATAACATGCAGATCATGTAAGGCAGCAATTCCATATGTAGGAAGCTAAGACCATTAAGTTACAGGCCAACAAAGTATGTGACATGTTATAATGGCTGTAACGTAAATGATTTCAAATTTTACATGCAATAATATGGAGAACATAAAAGTATAATGAACAGCGGTATGTGTATAAAGGGCAACTGATGGGCAGAGGTGGAGAGTGACTACTATGGAATCCTCGAAGAAGTGATCAAGTTGATCTATCCCTTAGGTGATAATAGTGTCATTCTGTTTAAGTACCGATGGTTTGATACCGATAATTGTATAAAGGTTGATCCACGATACGGACTTATTGAAATCAAATATGGATTAAAAGCATATATCAATGACCCCTTTGTGCTAGCCCAACAAGCTGCTCAAGTGTATTATACTCTTTTTCCATCAAGGAAGAGAGGAAGGAAAGATTGGTGGGCTATATGTAAGGTTAAGTCTCAAACCGTTCATTATACACTCAAAGAAGAAGAACCCCAATTATCAGAATGCTTTTAGGAGGATGAAACATTAGGGTTTCATTGCTTTTTAATAGATGCCAAGTTGGATGCTCCAGGAATTTCTTACATGATGGCCAACATGAGGAGGTAGATCCAACTAATTTGTTTAAAGGATAATCCTATCCAAAGAGAAAAAAAGAGGAAGAAGAAAAATTGAAAGAAGAGGAACAGGTGGTGGAAGAAGAGAAAGAAGTGGAAGAAAAGGAAGAATCGAAAGAAGAATTCGAAAGGTACCAAATATCTGAAGAGATCGATGAGTAGTGCTAAGTATATAATCCTTGAATCATTTTAAATCTTGTATTGCTATCTATAATTGTATAATTAATTTGGTGAATCTATGTATTTTATTTTCAAAGATTATACATCATGTCTTTCAGAGATCGAAGACATGCTAGTAGAGGACAGAGCTCTCAAAAAGAGAGAGATCATGCGGCCAGCTTGAAGGGTTTTGCACCTCTCATATCCTACGGTACACTTTAACACTTTAGATATTCTTGTTTATGTTATTTTATCCTTTGCTAACTAATATAACATTCTTTATATTAGATGTTTTGTGCTCAGATTCGGATGACAGGGGGTCACCAGTGACCCCACAGTCACATGTATCAGTGGCCAGCTCCCAAATGCAGAGGCGTGGTAGAGGACTCGCCCGACTCGCGGTACCTCCGACTCGATCGAAGGATAGAGAGCTCATCCACATTCAGAGCCAATCGTAAGTATTATATCTTTACTAAATATGTTTAAAATTTAGTCATTGTAGAGTCTAACATTTATTGTTCAAAATCAATTTTGCAGCACATTTATAAAGAACTCCATGCCTCGTGTGATTATCGGGATAATCCAACGATTTATGCCGAAGTCGGTGAATGAGTTCTCTAGTTGGCCATCAAGAGCTCATGATGCAGCCTAGGATATGTTCGTGATAAGTCAAAGGTGTTTAATTTAATAATTTACGGTGGGCTTGTATTTTATTTATTAATACACACTTGCTTCCACTTGCAGAGGTACTATCGATTCTTATCTCCTTAGAATGAGGAGGCTGGCCATCCGATCTTCAAGCAGGTGGCCATACATAGATTTCGAGATGGGCTACACAGTCTACGGCAATCCACCATCAAGCATTTCGATTTTCAGTCACCATTGGACTGGAAGTCCTACAGGGATCACTGAATGTGGGCGGATGTATGGGAGGTCCTCTATGATCAGTGGAGCAACGAAGAGTATGCCAGTAGGTAGCAGAGGATCCGATAGAATCAGATCGTCCAGTAGAATTCGATCAAGCACACGACGGTTTTGTCAGCGCACATGTTGTGGTTAACAGACTGGTAAGAAATATATATCAAAACTCTTCACTAGAGCTGTAAAAACTCTTATATGTATGCTTTAATTAATTTAATTTTATTATTTACTTATTGGAGATATGGCAGCTGGGTCATCCACCAGGCCAGCTACAGTTATGGGAGGCTACATACCAGTCTAAGAGGATTGGTAATTATTTAGATTCTAGATTGCGATAAATCGTGGTAAGAATTTCAAACTACATTTATTAAGTTATTACAGGATCTGATATGTATATTAGAACTAATGTATTTCTGAACTACGTATGCGGATTACGTGGAGTACGCCGTTGCATGGCACAATGATGACCCATCCACTCAGCCCCTCCTTGACCTTGAAGGATGGCTCAAGGTCATCGGAGGGGTGAGTAGGAGCTGGGTCATAGGATTCGGCCACAACTTCGACCCTCCAGCATCTCGGTAATCTTCGGCATCCTCACAAGCCTCGACATCTCAGACTTAGAGCAATGCGCATATGGAGGAGGTCGTGTAGAGGCTTCCAAGCTAGTGATCTCAGAGCTTTCAGGATGCCGTCCACGATATGATCGTGGAGATTCTATGGGCCTACAACTACGCGACCAGCTGGACTCATTGTCCCAGTCATCACATTAGGTAATTCTATTAGTAAACTCTTTTACTTGTTTTAAATTTCATATTTAGAAGCTTCACATATTTAGGCTTGAGTTGGGAGGAAGATCTAGGGTTAAAATTCAATTTAACTATCCAATTGATGAACCGGAGAGTTTATAGTTTCGTATCATCGAATAAAATGTGTAAGAACAATATGTTCAAGCATCGAAGGAATGTATCGAAAGATACGCCTCTGTATCGAAAGATATGTCTTTATATCGAAAATTATTAATAATATATTATTTTCTTCATTTCAGGATGCTGAAGCATCCGACTCTCATCCACCAGCTATTGGAGAAGAGCAGAAGGGTGAGGAGGATGAGAAAAAGATCTGGACTGATTTTATTTGTTTGATGTATTATATTTTTTGATATTGCTTGTAAATTTATATAATTTATATTTTTAATATAACATAATATAATATAATTAGTTTTTATTTGTGATTGTCATATTATCTTTAGATTTTAATTATAACAGGTGTTAGAAACCATATTGATTATGATTAATTAAAATAGATTTAAAAAATATTATTATAATTTTTTAAAAAAAATAAATTAAATATCATCTATAGTATTAGCGACGGTATTAGCAACAACAAAATCGTTACTAATTTTTAAATTTTTAAAATCTTATTTAAAATAATAAAATTAATAGCGACAGACTTTAGTTGTCATTAATGCCATCACTAAATAGTTATTAGCAACGGCTAGAATATCCATCACTAAGAAGGCAATTAGCAACTAGAATTTTTTGACCATCAATTAGCAACGAGATGCTGTCGCTAATAATTAAGATTTTTTCGACTACCAATTAGCGACGGGATACCATCGTTGTTACTATTAGCGATGGCAAAATGACTATTAGCGATAGTAATTAGCCATCACTAATAGTCAAATTTCTTATAGTGTGGCTAATAGCGGTTCTCCAGTATTGATTGAAGCTATAAAAGTATTCAAAAAGAGAAAAATAAAAAAAAATTAAGAAAAATCTATTCAAAAGAGATTAAAGCTTCAAAACAAAGAAGCATTCATTTCAAGCTCAACCACCTTTTTCAAGTGCTTTCAACTCTCTACTCCAACTGAGGATGTTTTTGAAGGCTTCTTCAACATTATGTAAAGTATATTTAAATTATTTTATTATGCTCATTAAGGAGTTTAGCTTAATTGTTATTATATAACTTCTTCATGTTACTTGTTCTTATGTTTATTAGTTTTAGGTGTTCCAAAATTTAGAGAAAGATTAATCCAAACCTAAAATCGAAGTATGTAGGATTGGCTTATATCCAAAATAAATGTTTAGCTTGAGGAAAGTTAAGATCGACAGAATTTGACATTATAATTATTAAATACAATTAGTGGATTGAAATTTCTAAGTAGGAGTTTGAAGAGTCGATGTAGGTGCTAGGTTGGCATTGAACCACTATCTACCCTTGTGTTTGTGGTGTTTTGATTTCTCTTCTTGCTCTCTTGTATTAATTTCTTACTTACTTATTTCAATATCCAGCACATTGTTCATTATTATCACTGTACATTACATATCTCATCTAAGGCACATTTTGTGACACATTCTTCAGTTAGTTTTTTTTTTTTGAACCCAGTCACTCTTTTTGGATTGCATAGCTGGACAACAAGTGATATTAGAATCCGGTACTTAAACTCTTTTTTCATTTCACCATCAAATGCTAAAGATTTATAGTAACCCAAGTTGGTACTTCACTTGTCGAGGGACAATCTACTAACCAACATCCATATTTCAAAGGGTCCAACTACACTTATTGAAAAGCTCATATAAAAATCTTTATCCAAGCACTCGACTACGATATGTGGAGTATTATAGTCAATGGACCTCATATAGCCACCATCAAATTAATTGATGGTGTGTACTCTCTTAAGCTCGAAAGTGAATGGGATGAGATTGATAAGAAAATGGCTCAGCTCAACGTTAAAATCATGAATGTATTATATTATGTATTAGATGTAAAAGAATTCAATCATACTTCAACTTATAATTCAGCTAAAGAATAATTAGGATAGACTAGAGGTAACTCATAAAAGTACAAACTAGATTAAAGAATCAAAAATAAATATGCTAGTACATAGATATGAACTCTTTAAAATGAAACTTGATGAGTCTATTACTGAAATATTTACCTACTTTACCAACATTATTAATGGTCTTAAGAGTTTTGGTAAGTCTTACTCTGACAGTGATCTTGTAAGAAAGATTTTTAGGTCTCTACCAAGAATATGAGAAGCAAAGGTCACCACAATCAAGAGACGAAGGATCTTAATACTTTATCTTTGGAGGAGCTTTTTAGATCACTCATGACACATGAATTAACCATGAGACAGCATAATAAAGAAGAGACCAAGAAGAAGAAAATGATTGTTCTCAAGTAGTCTACTACATAAGAAAAGGAGGAATCAAAGCAAATTGAAAATGATGGTGAAAATAAAGAATTGTCTCTCATCATTCAAAAATTTAGAAGATTTGTGAAGAAAGAAAGACAAGGGTTAGAAGAAGGCTACTAACAAAGGGAGAGCTTAGCAAAGAAAGAGACAAAGAGCATTCTTTCATATGTTATGAATGTAAGAAACTGGACTACTTCAAAATGGACTGTCCACAAGTCAAAAAAGTCCTTAAGAAGTTTAAAAAGAAGGCAATGATAGCTATATGGAGTGACAGCGACGATTCAAGCTCTGATGAAGACACCCGTGAAGAAGCCAACTTGTGCCTCATGGTACAAAAAATGAGATAACTTCTGAAACTTCAAATGAATTTACTTTGATGAGCTTCAAGAGATGTTTCATGATTTATTAGATAATCTAAAGAAGCTAAGACTTAAGAACAAAGAACTAAAAATGAAAATCAATTTTGTTAAAAGAAAAGAAGAAATTTCAAATGAAAAGATGGCTGTAACTCAAGAAAAATCTGAACTTCAAGAAGGAAGTAACTAAGCTAAAATCAATTGTTAAAATGTTCACTTTAAATTCAGATAAACTTCAAATAATTCTTGATAATCAAAGGACAGTGTATAACAAAGCCGATCTTGGTTATAAGATGCTGAAAAAATAAAATTTAAAAATATTTTGTCAACTCTTCTCATGATAAACTTTCAAATGAGACATGTTTCAGATGTGAAAAAGTAGGATATAAATCATATACTTATTTTTTTAATAAATTTGATAGCTCAAATATAAAGAAAATATGGGTTCCAGAAGGAACCATAGTGACTAACCAAAAAGAATCCAAGAAAGTCTGGGTACCTAAAGTTAAAGCTTAAATTCTGCATAAGTATGTCTTGCAATTCGAGGATAAAAATAAAGTGGCATCTTGATAGTCGGTGTTCAAGATACATAACAAGTGATGAATCCCAATTCGTCACTTTTGATGCAAAGATGGAGGGATGGTCACCTTTAGAGATAATGGTAAAAAGATGACCATCGGCATAGATAACATTGATATCACTCCCGCCAAATTTATTGAAATATTTATTAGTTAATGGTCTTAAATATAATCTACTTAGCATTAGTCAACTTTGTGATAAAGATTTTAAAGTGATTTTGAATCTTCAATATGTATTATAACTAGTTCCATTAGTGATGGCATAAGATTTATTGAACATAGATATTATAATGTTTACATGGTAGATTTGGATGATTTTTTCATGTAATATATGAAATATCTAGTAGCAATGAATATCAAAATTAATAAGACTAGTCAGCTTTGACACCATAGACTTGCATATATAAGCATGAATTCACTTTCAAAATTTATCAATAAAGATCTAGTAGTTGGTTTACCTAAATTAAGTTTTTAAAAAATAAATATGTAATGCATGCTAACTAGAAAAGCAAACAAGAGTCTTATTCAAATCTAAAAATATTATTTCAACTTTTAGACCATTAAAGTTATTACTTATGAATTTATTTGGACCTACTAGAACTACTAGCTTAGAAGGTAAATGTATGATTTATAATTATTGATAATTTTTATATTTTACTTGAGTTTTATTTTTAGCACATAAGAATGAGGTATTTTCAATTTTTCTAAATTTTATCAAAAAGTTTCAAATGAAAAAGATTTATCAATTTTAATATTCATAGCAATCATGGAATCGAGTTTGAAAAGTAAATTTTAAAAAAATTATGATAAAAAGGGATTGAGTATAATTTTTCTGCATCTAAAACATCCAAACAAATAAGATAGTAGAGAAAAAAATAAGATCCTAAAAAAATAGCTTGTATCATGCTATGTGAAAGCAACCTTTCAAAATATTTTTGAGCAGAAGTAATTAACATAGCATGCTACATCTTAAACCGTGCCTTAATTAGATCAATCCTAAAAAAATATTCTATGAACTTTGAAAAGATAGAAAATAAATATTAGGTATTTTCATCTTTTTTGGTTGTCGGTATTTTATTTTAAACAACGATAAAATAAATTAAAAAAATTGATACAAAATCCGATGAAGGCATCTTTTTTGATTATTCTACTACTAGCAAAGCATTTAGAGTATTTAACAAACGAATCTTAATTGCACAAGAATCAATACATATAAGTTTTGATGAGACTAATGATCTTCTATTAAGAAAGAGAGAGATTGTTGAAGATACAGGTTTAATTGAGGAAGGAATGAAGGAACTCACTCTTAAGGACACAATAGCGCATAATACGGAAGAACATAAAGGCAAGCATAAAGATGAGGCGAAGAAAATAAGATCTACAACAATAACCTCAAGGCATAAATGATCTTTTAAGGGAATAGAGGTATGCTCATAATCATCCCAAGAAACTTATTATTGGTGATCCTATATATGGGGTAAGAACTCGTTCATTACTTAGAGATGCATGCAACAACCATTTTGCTTTTGTCTCTCATTTTTAGAGGTGGTAATTTTCAATGCGACACGAAATTTTTATGTTAGTGTTGGACTTATATAGGTTCGTGTCAAAAGCATGTCGATCCGTTTATGACACAAAGAATTTCATGTCATATCGTGTGTTAACCTGTAAACCTGTTTATGATACATTTAACTCATATATGAAAAATATATAATTTATATTTTTTACAAAATCAATGGTTATTTTTATCTTTTCATTAGAAACCTTAAAACAAACTAAACAAATATATCAACCCACCCGCACAGCCACCAAACTCAACTCTCTCTCTCTCATTTTAAAAATATACATTTTATGTAAAACTGGTTATTCACGTTAAATGTGTCATATAAACATGTTAACCCGACATGACATATTTAATAATCATGTTAAATAGATAATACATTTAATAAATAGATTCATATATATATTGGGAAATCCTGACATGTTTATTAATCGTATCATATTTATATTGAAATCGTGTCAACATGATTACGACATGCAAACACGAATTGCCACCCCTACTCGAACATGAATTGCCATCTCTACTCATTTTGAACTAAAACTATAGATGAAGCTGAAAAAGATCATTATTGGATTAATGCCATGCAAGAAAATTTAATTCATTTAAAAAAAATAATGTATGGACTTTACTTACAAGGCCTTAAGATCATCCCATAATTGGAATAAAGTGGGTATTTAGAAATAATTTAGATAAAATAGAAATATAATTAAAATAAAGTAAGACTAGTAGCCAAAGAATATAACCAATAAGAAAGAATTGATTTTGATGAGACTTTTACACCAATAGCTAGATTAGAGACTATTAGACTCTTACTTGCTTATGCTTGTTACATGAACTTCAAATTATTTCAAATGAATATTAAAAATACTTTTTTAAATAGCTATATTGCTAAAAAGATTTATGTAGAGCAACCATTTAGTTTTGAAAATTATATCTTTCCAAACCATGTTTTTAAATTAAAGAAAGCATTATATGGTTTAAAATAAGCACCTAGAGTATGGTACGAAAGACTTAATAAATTTTGCTAGAAAATAATTTTTAAGAGTAACAATAGATACCACTCTTTTCATAAAAAAAATCTTGATGATATCTTAGTTATTTAAATATATATTGATGATATCATATTTGAATCTACTAATAAAGCTTTATGTCAAGACTTTACCAAGCTCATGTAGGAAGAGTTCGTGATGAGCATGATGGGAGAACTTACATTCTTCTCCAGACTCTATATCAGAAAAATGAAGGAAGAGATCTTCATCAGCCAAAGCAAATATACAAGAAAGCTACTAAAGAGATTTAGGATAGAGAATGCCAAGAACATCGGCACCCCTATAAGCCCTTCATGCAAACTAGACAAGGATGAGAATAGTAAAAGTATTAATTTAAATTTATAGAGGCATGATAGGTTCTCTATTATATTTTAGTGCTAATAGACTTGATATCATGTTTAGTATATGTATGTATGCTAGATTTCAATCCAATCCTAAAGAATCATACTTAGTTGCTGTTAAAAGAATCTTAAGATATTTAAAAGAACTCAAAAATTAGATTTATGATTCTTCAAATAATCATCAATAGACTTAATAGGCTATTCAGATGTAGATTTTGCTGGATGTAGGTTAGATAGAAAATATACTAGTAAAATCTATTAATTTCTAGGAGTAAACTTAATCTCATGGTTTAGTAAAAATAAGATTCAGTGGTATTGTCTATGGCCAAGGTTGAATATATTGCAGTTAGAAGTTGCTGTGCACAAATCTTGTAGATTAAGCAACAACTTGAGAACTTTAGTATTAAACTTGACAAAATATCCATAAGATGTGATAATACTAATACAATCAACTTAACCAAAAATTCAATCTAATATTCTAGATCTAAGCACATAGAAATAAGACATCATTTCATAAGAGAACATATACAAAATAATAATATGATGATAGACTTTGTACGATCTGAAAAATAATTAGCTGATATATTTACAAAGTCATTAAATAAAGATAGATTCTGTGAAATTAGAAGAGAACTAGGAGTTTTAGATCCTTTTGCTTAGTGCTATCTCTTTGATCTCAGCTAGACGTTTCCTTCAATATCTTTGGATCAAACCTTTAACCTTGATTTCATTGAATTAAGCTCAAATTTTTTGATTTTCTCGACCATCATTGAGTTTCCACCTTTTTCCTCCAATTTCTCTTTGATTTTCTTCATTTTCTTTTGGAAATTATATTTTTGTTAAAAGTGGGATGCCCCCTGGTTCGTCCCATGAAAAAGGGGTGACATAAGAGATGCCCTACTCAGGGTTTCCTAGTCTTTTCGAATGGAGGTTCATGGGACACCCTATTTTTATTAGAAAACCCCTTTTCTCCCAAATCCCATGGGCTATCCCATTTCCTTTCTCTTTTTTCCATCAAAACCCCTTCTTCCATGCCGAACCCTCCTCTCCGATGAAAAATCTCTAGATCTAGCTTCCATCTTCTTAAATCCTCCCAATCCCACCTTGAAACTGTTAGATCCCTCACCTAGCAACTCTCTTCGGACTGAAATTAGTTTTTTTTAGTTCTTTTTGCCCTAAAATCCTCTTCTTATCGAAAGAAAATTCAGATTCCTTCTTCTCCATGCCTCAAAACTTTTTCTCCCTTTGATCTATCTTAAGAACTCAGCCCTTCCCACCTTCTTTGGTCGAGTCTTGTTCTCTCTCACATCCCCGTGGTATCGAAGATAAAACTCCCATAAAGAAGGAAGTCCACCAGAGTCCTAAAAGAAAAAAGTAGAAAGAGAGCTGCTCTGGTTCCCATTCCATCTTGTCCACCTATTACTCCAAGTGAGGTATCTCTCTCAGTTAGAAAATTTTATAGACAGAAACATTGACTTCAAATTTTTGGAAAATGAAGATTTTTCTTTTGGAGAAAAGATCAAGGCTCTAGGTTGAGATTTTTATTGTATGCTTAAGGAAACAACCTACATTGATCTGATTAGAGAATTTTACCAAAAATTTTTTATACTGATAGTAGAGATAAATTAGTTATTAAGGGTGTGGAAATTTTATTGGATGCCTCTTATCTTGGCCACATTCTTCATCTGCCTTGTGAGGGGAGCAGTTCAGATGAACTTACCAAAAGGGAAGATGGTTGAAGTCTATTTTGAGAAGAGAGGATGTAAGAAATTGAAGCTAAGGATTTAAATGTTGAGATGAGGCTCCTTCACCATATTGTGGTGATGATTTTTTTTCCTAGAGGGGGGAGACATGGTTTTCTTTTTAAGAGGAATATTTGTGTGATGTATCACATTATTTGTGAAATCCCTATTAATCTTTCTGCACTTATAATTGAGGCAATGCATGAGGCCCTCAATAGATCAAAAGCCTCTTTATCCTACAGAATGGCACTCATACTGGTTTATAGGAGTTTTGATATTAGTTTTGAGAGAGAGGCCACCAGCCGCTTGTGTCACACGAATACCTACAATAATCATTCACTATGCTGGATAGATTTTTCAAAATTGATGGTCGTTGGGTAGAGCATAGAGGCATTGGTGATGATGATGATGAGGAGCAGAAGTATAGAGCTGAGGGGGAGGGACCATCTTCACCACCTCGCGAGCATAGCCCCAATATTCATTTTGTCTCTAAGTCTGAGGCAAGTCCTTCTGAGATAGTTGAGAGAGATTCTTTTAAGCCTCAATCTATGTGTCGATCATAATGATCATCTATCAGACTGGAGGATGATCAGCTGTGGACTATTTTAGAGTAGGTCATTGGTATTCTTCTTGCAATCAGAGGTACTTCTCATGGGGAGAGTTACTATATAGCTCCCATATGAAATCGATCCATGGTGCCTCACATCTCCATGGAGACAGTTGATTTCTGACCTGGGCATGAGACTTGAGCATCTTGATGACATTGTTCTCAGGTTCAATGGCAGTCTTAGATTTGAAGAGAGAAGTGATGAAACTGACTCTTCCTCCCAGATCGAGTGATGATACTATATGTTTGTTAGATTTGATAGTCGAGGCAGGCAGACTATGTGGTTTGATTGGAGCAGTGATTGAGACTTTGAGGTAGGAGATTAGAGATTTAGGTGACAATGTTTCTATTGGGATCAGTTCACTTTTGCAGTCCGTGAGGCGTGTGATGACTCAATTTGACTCTCTTAGAATTTAGTTACTTGCTAGAGCCCCTACTTCTTCCTAGCCTTCCAGACTACCTAGTTTTTCCACCCATGTCGGTTCCTATCGTAGAAGTCAAAGCCAATGTGGTCGTACCTTATCTCGATCTTTTATTCATCATGAGATTTCTTCTTTTGATTTTGATGATTAGTTTTTGTGTTATATTGTATTTTGTTGGATGGAACTATAGATATTGGCTACTTTTGTATATATTGATGTATTTGGTTGACATTATATACTAATAAGTTATGTAAATTCAATATCATATCTTGCTATATTTG
>KE505191.1:114547-126865 GCA_000441515.1 Elaeis oleifera | reverse complement strand
AAATAATTTTTATTTATTTATAATTCATGTACTAATACAAAAAGAGCACAACCGTCAACAGGCTGACGATTGGCTTTGGGATACTATTCCCAATAATATTTTGGCTGAAATTATATATTTTGATTGATATGAATTAATGTAATATTTTACATCATGTGGTCAATGTGAAATGTGACTTTTGTTGACATGGTCTCTTATATATTCTATTATGAATATTGTAATGAAATGCAACTTTTATAAAGAAATATTGCTTCTCATATTATAAGAACCTTGATTATGAATCAACTTATCTTTAGAGCGGTAAATTCCTTCAATTTGCTCAAAAAGGGAGGGAGTATTTCTGATTTCAAATTGATGATGTCAAAAAGGAAGAGTAGAAGTAATATATTATTGATGGTACAATCAAAATATATGCTTATTGGCAAAACTTTTAAATTTTCTGCTAATACAAATTAGGACCGTAGCTCCAACCACTTTTCTAAAAAGAGTTAAATCATCTAGTGGAAAGTGGGGTTTATAATATATTTGCATTCTCTATCTTTTACTCTAATGATGCATCATATTGTCTATCTTTTGACTTTAATACTTAGGGCTCATGTCTTGAAAAGAAGCATCAATTTAATATATTTATATATGCCTTGATCTTAAGCTCATATATTTTTAATGGCACTACTTTGCTCCAATATTTTATACGGCTTATTCTGCTTATACTCAAATATTTTGTCATCATCAAAAAATGGCAGATTATTATCCCAAAAATTAATCTTGATGACTACAAAATATTTGTGAGGACTACTAATAATTTTTATGTTTAGAGAAGCTTAAGTGTATATTTCAAAATTTAAAATTTTGAATTGATAAAGATACTTGAAGAAAGCCAAAGTTGCAAATTCATCGAGTTAGAGATGGAAATGATATTTTTTCGAAGCCTCAGGAATATTCAAGATGACTTCGAATCATTTGGAAGTAATTTTAGAAGTTTCAAAAATCAAAATGAAAAAAGCCATGGGGCGACCCTAAATCATCTCTTTTGAAAAGAAACACCGGCACGTTGATTTTTGAGATAGCATACAAAAAGGGACGAGCCATGGAGCGACTCCTGTGCTAGGGGGCGACCCATGAGATAACCCCTGCTATTTCACATACCCAAACAGAGTCTGTTTCTTTACTGTGCAAAGGGGGTGACCCGTCACCCTCTCTGGGCCTAACACCCGAAACGGCTAGTTTTCTAGTCTATTTTTGACGTATTTAATGCTTCCTAATCACTCTCAAATGGCTCTAAATAGCTAACAGTGGTTCTTTAGCATTGATTGAAGCTATAAAGGCATTCACAAGGAGGAAAAATAAAAAAAAATCAAGAAAAAATCCATTCAAAAAGAGATTAAAGCTCTAAGATTAAAAAGTATTCATTTCAAGCTCAACCACCTTTTCCAAGTGCTTCCAACTCTCTACTCCAACTGAGGGTGTTCTTAAAGGCTTCTTCAATATTGTACAAAGTATATTTAAATTATTTATTATACTCATTAAGGAACTTGCTTAATCGTCATTGTATAACTTTTTCATCTTACTTGTTCTTATGTGTATAAATTTTGGGTATTCCAAAACTTAGAGAAAGGTTGATTCGAATCTAGAATCAAGGAGTGTAGGATTGGTTTGTACCCAAAAATAAGTATCTAGCTTGAAAAAATTAGGATCAGTGAAATTCAACGTTATAATCGTTAAATATAATTAGTGAATTAAAATTTCTAAATAGGAACTTGGAGAATGGATGTAAGTGCTAGATTGATACCAAATCACTATAAATCCTTGTGTTTGTGGTGTCTTGATTTCTCTTCTTGCTTTTTTGTGTTAATTTCTTACTTATCTCAAATATTTGTATATACGATCTCATGCACAATCATGTAAAAAGAAGCTTTATTAGCAACCAACATTGTAAAAAATTGTATCAGACTATTTCCAATATGTCTAATTGAATTAAGTTCTAATATATCTTGAATCATCCAAAATGGGGTCAAATGAGAAAAATATAATCAATTTATAAAGAATTATCATTATTAATAAAGTTATAGTTATATAAGACGATGCCATTCCATGCTCACTTAAGTTAGAAATTTTTTTCTTATACGTTTATCTAATTCTTATTTCTTTTGTCAAAAATATTTATTAAATAAGTTAGAAGTTTTATTGGACTAGGATATCTTTCTTTCTTTTTTTAATTTTGTCACCATCCATTTTACTAGACTAGGATATCTTTCTTTTTTTTATTATTATTTTGTCACCATCCATTTTTCATAGGTCGATTATACCTCCATGAAATAACAAAGTATCTTGAAAAACCTCTATTATAAATATCTATAAAATCTCTAATGTTAATCAATGTCAATAAAATTTTCTTTAATGGTTCTCTCAACTTTTATATAGTATGATGTTGTTCAAGTGCACATGGTGTAGCATTACAATTTAGAAAAAGATACAAGTGTGATGCTACGGATTTTCTTCCAAGCCTGTAAGAAGATCGAAGGAGTAAAGCTAAAGAACCATCAAAAAAATGAATGTGCAAGACCCTTTGATTTTTCTCCTATCTTCTAATTCTCATTGTAGCTTGCTTTGTTTCTAATTTTGGCTTCTGGATTTATTTTTATTTAACTTTTATGATCTCATTTTGGTAATATGTTTATTGGAATCCTTGCCTGTAGCACTAAGATTGAACACTTGATTAACAAACTAACTATTCTTGTACTCTCAGAGAGCCCACTTACAACTCTATCCCCCAACCTATTGCTCCTCTCAATAAGCTGGATAAACCCACCCCACCTCTCCCACCACCAGATCCAAGTGGCACTGCAAGAATGTCCCTTCCCCCCAAACCAACCCTAACCTAATGTAAGGAACCATGCACAAGCATTGTATAATCCCACATCGATTATGTATTATATAAATCCTCAGCACTTATACAAAGTCAAGAAATCCAAATAGCATATTCTTGTTATACTTATTAGGTGAGGTATTGAGTTATTATAAATGGTATTAGAGCAAATCTGACCCATAGTATTACAATATGGGCTCATTTGGGTTGATCGTGGGCTAATCATAGTATTTATGATTGGATTTAAGGTACCTATAATTTGATTTGAATGAATTTGATTCTTTAGCCTAATGAGGATATCAAAGTTTAAACATGTGATGATACATGTAAGTATATATATAGTCTGACATCAATTATGTACTGTAAGATTTTGCATCCTTATATAAGAATCCAAATAACATTTTCTGACTAGTTTTTTTAAGTGAGATTCTAAATTATTACACTTAAGGTAAATGATGGCAACAACAGGATCATCTAATTTAATCTATTTGTTACTTGGAGGAAATAGTTATGCTCCAAGAACTTCTCACTAATATTCTCGAGTTCTCAAAAATTGAGCTCTTTAAAATTTAAAAGTGAAGGCTAAAGTTCTTGGTCGAATACTTCATCAATAGAAGACTTGAAGAATATCCTAAGAATATCCTCCTAACTAAATGGATGGTTGAGATGGTTGCATTCCCATGTCTACTAGCTCTTTTACCTTCAATTCAGAAAAGAAGCCAACAAGCTTAAGTTCTATAATTGGTCCATGGATAATTGTTAATCTCCTGTTGGTTCTTCATAACTAAATTGAGAAGTAAACAATCTTAAATTATTGACAAAATAGTTAAAACTATCTTAATCAATTTCAAGAGATATATTACAATCATAATGAGACTTACAAATAATGGTAACTTGAAAAGCTAGGTGCAAAAAGATTTAGTATTATGATCATCTTAACTGTAGGTAGAGTTATTTACTCCACAGTCTACTAGCGATTGACAAATCCATCTTTATCACTACCATGACAAGTCCTTTACAACATCTATTTTTCTTGGGTCATTCTGATATACAAATCTTTGATTTCTCCTCCTGCAAAGATCAGTACTTCCATAAACGGAAGACTAAGGCTGATGGGGATGTTGAGATTTATCAATACAGCTTTCTCATGCTACAGGTAGGAGAGAGTGCTATTTATGAATAGTAATAAGGGATGTGGAAGGCTAGACATCGACATCTACATCCTCTTGATGTGTGAGAATTCTAAGCCTTCAAGCATAGGTGAGTAGCTACTAAGGCTAACGTCCAAGAACCTAAAGTAGAATTCATAGTTGAGTTAAAGGGTTTCTTTCCAAAGTAGAGCTTAACTCAACCCCATCAAATCTAAAAAGATTATGATAGTGATCTTTGGCTCATCAAGCTAGGCAATTGGATTAGTGATTAGTTCATTAGAAATAGTCTTTCACAATACATGGTGGAGGCTATTTGTAAATGATCTATTGGGATAAGAAAGAAACAATCGGAGATGGTAACTAGTTCTAATCATTTAACTTCTTTTTTTGGAAGTCTAAAGCATTTAAGATTATGGATGCTTATCACTCTTAACGAGCGAGTGCATTTAGCATTCCTTTAATCAGAATCAGAAACATGAATTCTTATACACATGATAATCTAACTAATCTATTGCTCTTAGAATGTCAAGTAACATAAATCCACCTCTTTGTAATCCCAGTCATGTAACCCCAATTAACAATATCTACAAGCTTTCCATATCAAGTTGATCATCATAAAACTTGTTACCACTCCCCTTATTTAGAGAATGAGCAACCTTGGCATTCAAGATAGCTCTAAAGCACTTTACAAAGTAGTCACGTTGTTTTAGATTTTTATGAATGACAACTATTTTCTCCAGTTAAGCAAAAAAGAGTTATTTTGCTTTCTCATAGATTGAAATGTCTCTCTCCATATCATCTTAGAATGTGAGCAGAAGAGAGAAAAAGCAGGATGAGAATATATGGCATATAAAAAAATAGAAAAAATAGCTTACGATTGAAGAATAAGAAAAGAACCTCTCATGATCCTCTTTTGTCTCACCATCCATCATCTTTCACTACTACCAATCATCCCTATTATCGACCATCACTACTAGCGATCTCTATCACCATCCCCATTGCTCGTCATCTCCATCACTATCCACCACCATCATCATTGATCTCCACCATTGTGCATCATCACTTTTGATCTTTACCATTACCTATTGCTGATAATATTTGCCACCACCCACTATTGTCTACTATTGCCAATAATTTCTACCATCACCTACCACCATCAATAGTCTCAACTATTACACTATAACTCTTGTTCTTCACCACCATCAATGATCTTCACAACACCATCTACTATCGTAGATAATCTCCATGACCACCATCAATTGTTGTCAATATCCACCATCATTTATCCTTACCTATAATGTTCATTGCCACCACCACTATCGATGATCTTTATCACCACTACTTCTATCACGCTCTTCACCACCACCGCCACCACTATCTATAATCTCCACCTTCTTTTACCATTGAAAACGATTTCCACTGTTGCTCTCAACCATCAATAATGATGGTGAACACTATGATGTATATAATTTAATTAGCTAAGTTACAAGAATCTAATACGAATTGATGTACCATATATAAATTTTTGATATATATATTTAAAAATAGGCATCCCATATATGCTTAAATTTAATTATCATTTTAATCTCATCCCCCGCTAAGAGATGTGCATTAGTATTTGAGCATGTGTAATTGCCCATTTCAAATACATAAATTATCCTTTTGAAATGTATGCATCAAATTCTTATATATTAGCTATATATTTAAAACATATGCATCACAAAATTTGAAATGTCAGCTATCATGTAGTGAGTTTCTAACTTATATAAATTATATACATTGTCAATTTAAACTATGCACACTAGTAATTGAGTATATTTTGATCACCCATCTCAAATAAATGCATCAAAGTTTATAATGTTTGCATCACCCTTTTAAAAGCATAGACTTCTGTACTTTACTTATTTAAGATCCATGCATCACCAATTTTAAATGTGTGCATCATTATAATATATGCATCAGCCATTTAAAAAATGTGCTTATAACTTCGATGTTTATAATATGTGCATCAGCATGAGCACAACACCTTTTAAAATGTTTGAATCATCAATTGAGCATAAATTGATCACTTTTTTCAAAATTTGTGCATCAACAGTATATATCTCATCTTTATAACATGTGTCTCAACTTTACATGCATCCAAGATACGTACATTACAAACTTGAAATAAGTGCATCAACTAATATCTAAACTATGCATCACCTTTTTAAACATTTGCATCAGCAATCATGACTACCATTATTGTGGTACAAAGATTGTTAGATAGTGATGAAGATAGTTGGAGGTGCCACATACCGGTGGAGAACCATTAACAATGGGGACGGTATGAGATATTGTGAGTAGTGATATGTGGTAGTTAAGATCATCAACAATAATAGGTTCCCATGGAGGTTGTTTGTAGTGGTGGATGGTGGTGGTAGATGTGGTCAAGATTGATGATAATAGTGGGGAACAATATTGGGAATCATCGAATATAGTAAGCAATGATGGAGATTGCATAGGTGGTGTAGGTGGTGGAGATCACTGATGGTGTTGGACAATGGTGGATATTATACAGGGATGAAAGTGAATCAGATAATATCTATCATGATCTATTTTCGTATCTGAATCTATTCAGATACGATAAAAATTTGAACATCCAACTAATATCTTTATTCGTATCCATATTCATAAAAAAAAATAGATATGGATATAGATAAACAATTATCCAATCCATATTTAAATATCCGATTCTATTTGTAATCCTATTCAAATTTATAAATCACTCAAGAGCTTTTTAAAAAATATATATAACCATATTAACATGCTATTAATTTATTTAATATCCACTTAGTAATATTTTTGATTCTATACTCATAAACTTAATTATCCAATTTGTATCCATACTTTTAATATTCAATTTATACTTGTATCCATTTAAAATGAATATGGATATAAATTTTTGCATTCGATTAATATTTATATTTGTTAAATAAAATAAATATGAATATAGATATACTGCTATCTGTTCCATATCCCATCCGATTTCAGCCTTAATATTATGGATTGGAGCTTGTCGATAGTGTTTGGACCTGCTCATGGCCCAAGCCAACCTAGGCACCAATCAAACCTCATTTAAAGCTCAACATAATTTTATCAAGCCCAAGCCCAACTCGGTAGCCTTCTGGCCTACCTTCTAGACGCAAACCTAGTTGTTACTTGTGATTCGGGCTTCTAGCCAAGCATCAAGCTTCATGTTGATTTTAATTTTTTTAAAAGATACCAAAATCTAAAAGTTGAAATAGTTTTTAAATATTAATATGAATAATTAAATATTATCATTAACCTAATATCTATTATCCTACTAAGTTTACATTTTTGCAATAATTATCAATTATTTACAAACACATCAAATACAAACAAATAATATGAGTAAATAAAAAAATTGAGCTAGGTCAAGCCTGAGCAAAGCTTTAATCCCGAAGCCTGAGCTTGGCTTATTTATTAAGAAAATTCTTAGGGCACCATGCGCGGTGCGCAAACACGCACACCATGTGCGGTGATTGGCTCACGTGTGGAGCCGGCAAAAAATTTTTTTTTCTCACGTGCTGCCCGACCCACGTATGAGCCAATCACCACATGCATTCCACACCACGTGTGGTGCACAAAGAATTTTTATTATTAAATATGTGTATTTCTAAGCCCCGACACAAAAGGTCTAAACCCTTAGCTCAACGATAGGTCTAATGGTACTGGATGGTAGTAAAATGATTGGTAATAGTGGACAATGGTAGAGATCTTCGGTGGACAGTGGTCAAGAATCAAGACTAACGACGGTGGTAAGTATTAAGACAAAAAGAACTTTAGTTCTATATCGAATAGTGAGTCAGAAAATCTTGTCTTATAAGGCTTGGAGACTCTCCTCCCACATGTGGTGCACTTTTGAGCCCAAGACCTAGGGACAAAGCCGTGCAGCCCCACGCAGGATGGCCGATCACCTCTCGGGTATGGCGCACCTCATGCGGGTCAAAGCAGACAATACCACACATCGGGATGGAGCCAGATCCGACCTCAAGAGTCTGGGATTGGGCGAGTTCATTCGAAGTAGGCTTCGGCTCCCAGACTGGGGGGACCACTGTTGAGGCAGGGAGGACTTAGTCTCGTATCGGATAGTGAGTCAGAGAATCTTGCCTTATAAGGCTTGGAGACCCTCCTCCCATGTGTGGCATATTTTGGGCCCAAGGCCCAGGGACAAAGCCGTGCGGCCCTATGCAGGATGGCCAGTCATCTCTCGGGCAAGTGCACCTCACACGGATCAAAGTGGGCAATACTACACGTCGAGATGAAGCCAGATCCGACCTCATGAGCTCGAGAATTCCTTGACCACAACAGTAAGGATCAACCAATGTAGTAGGTGATGATAGGAATTTTCTGACAATAGTGATGAGATTTGCCGATACTGTTGAACGGTGAGAGAGAAGGCCATGAAAGATCCCTTTCCCCTACCGCTACAAGTTGGATCATGTTGAGGGCAAACCCTACTGTTACCCAGCCCAACCTCTAAATCTCTAGACGCTAGTCCAACCTAAACTAATCATGGTTTGGATTTTGCTAATCTAAACCAACCCAATCCCATTTAAGATAAATTTGAGTCAGTTGGGATTAGTCTGTTGAGTAAGATAAATTTTACTGATGTCAGATGGGATTAGTCAGTTGAGTTAGATTGTGCATGTAAATTGAGCTAAATCAAAGTTCAATAAAAATTTTAAGATCAAGAAAAGGTTTGGTTCCTTTTTTTAGATTAATATTTTCTGGACCGAGACCTGTCATTCATAAATATCAATGGTTATCCACACATAATATAACAAGACTAAAAATATAATTACATAAAATATATAGGTAATCCATACAAAACATGAATATGGATTATTTAATTTTTTATATATAGCCTCAAGTTGGGTTAGGAAGGGTTCAAGTTGGATTAAAAACAAACCCTAACCAAACGCTACATGAGATTAGATAAGGATTTTTTGGCCGAAGCATTACATACTTCCAAAACCCAACCTAACCTAATCCAATAAATGGGTTGAGGGCAAGTTCGAGTTGAACGCAACCCAAGTTGTACTCATATTTGATGCACCACGATATGCAACAAGCAAGTATTATAAAAGTTTCACAGGAGCAAGCAAATTTATTTTTCTATAAATTTTCCATTAGAGAACGGTATCAAGTGAAAAATTCCAACATGCTTCCTTATTACCAAGTTCTATTTTGAATATGATTTTATACTAAACATTGCCTATCATGGTTAAGGGTGAGATCCTATAGGCCTTTCGATATATAAACAAATCTTCTTTAGGAAAACAATTTTCTTCACCAAAAAAGGGTTCTTCAGTCCTGTGCTTCAATTCATATTTACAAAATTTAATCCCGGCAATCAGATTATCCTACCTTTTTTCTGAAAAGAAATAATTTTCTCATTTTCTTCTCTCTTAAATCCTGCTATTTCTTTCTATATTTATTTCATCGATGCCTTATATTCTCTCTCTCTCGCCCTCTCCCCCAACCACCCCCACCCCCTTCCTCTCCATCTCAGTAATACTGAGATGACCTCACCCTCCATGCAAAAGGTGCGACCGTTCAGGTAAAATGTAAAATAGTGACCACTTTTCCAAGCTGCCCTCAACACAGTGCCTTAAGATCATCACCTCAATTAGATGTTCTTGGTAGTAACTCTCAGAATTTGAGATTATGATGGGTACGTTACATACGACACTTTGGACCCTCTGGCAGCTTGTTTAACACCTTTTCCAAGCGCGCGCGTCCCTGACCCCCACGCTAGATGAGCACGTCTAAGCAACCGATGGAAGCATTCTAACAAGAACGTTAATGTTGCAAATAAAATTCCATTCATGCAATGTACGAAGTTAATATATTTGAGGAAAGATGCACAATAGTGGAACTTTGTAAGAGTAGCGTTGAATAGATCGAAAATTAACAAAAGCTATGACATACCAGAAAAACTACTTTACCATTGCTAAATTAGTCAAATTAAGAGCAACTAGTTAAGTAAAAGACCTCTTTGTTCCACGTAGAGCCCGTCAACATCCAACATATTCGCAAAATTTTGTGTGAGCAGCGATGACACAAGCAGGAAAATAAATAAAAATTGCAGGAAGAAGCAGGCCTTGGAGCACAAAAACGACGCATAAATAAATGCATAACCAGCAGGGATTGCAAAGCAAAGATGCTGTCACTCTTTTTTACTGGCTTCGGCCTTTTTCTTCCTTTCTTTGAGAATGTTGACATTTGCCTTTTTCCGTTCTTTGCTGATCTGTAACACAAAAAGTCATACCAATCAACCATCGGACAGATGTTACAGATGTTTGAGAGTAGTAAAGCAATTACGAGTGCCATAATATGGGGTGTAAAGATGAAAGAATAGGTTTACTAGGCAAAACAAACAATGAAGTATCCGCATATGCATGCGTGCAGACAGAAACGATCAATCTACCCGCTGGCCTGAATCTGATCCATCCCGAACGGAAGTCAAAAGATTATTGCAAAAAGCATATATATGTATATGATCACTACTCATCAATGTCTCCTTGCATGATGTTTCTGTAATCAGGAGGTCTAGGTGCTAATTGGCTCGAACCACCCTCCCACAGGAAGCAAACGTGTTTGAGAGAGAAAAAGGGAGGACCTCTTCCCCTGGCATAACAGCAGAACAATAGAAGCCTAGAATCTGTGGTTCATGACCCCTCATGTCAACAGAAAGGAAAATCAATTCTACTAAAACTAAAACCAAGTCTTGAAGATGTTCATGGCACAAATTCAAAGACTAAAACTTGAAACAATTCGTTATTGTGATAGTGGTGAAGTTTCCCACAATACAAAGAACCTTATTTGGCATGACTCGTAATTGCTGCATGATTGGTACAGGAGTGCTAATTTCCCAACCTCAACCCAGGGCTTCTACCTCTCATAGGCCTTTTCAATCTAATTTATTGCAAATCCTAAAAGATTCTTTCAAAATGTTGCATGGATAAGGTCACATGAATCAATTCTGACACACAACCAAGTGTCTAACTGACTCGGCATGAGGAGAAAAAGATAAG
Source organism: Elaeis oleifera (assembly GCA_000441515.1). Taxonomy (NCBI): domain Eukaryota; kingdom Viridiplantae; phylum Streptophyta; class Magnoliopsida; order Arecales; family Arecaceae; genus Elaeis; species Elaeis oleifera. The sequence continues at coordinate 115,748 of KE505191.1, read as the reverse complement.
ATACAGAAAAAAAAAAAATTTTATGAAAAATATATACTGCATAAAAGGAACATTAAAGGCTTTTTTTTTTTTTATTCAGGTCAAGGGGTTCGCCAAACAGGAACCGGACTCATGCTAACTGACGGATCGTATGGTTCAATATGCCTCCATACCAGAGTATACCGAATCCAAACCGACACAGCAAAAAAAGCGAAAGATAGGGAGAACTAGGGGTGGCAATTTTCAACACGACACTCGAACATGACACAAAATTTCGTGTTAGTGTTGGGCTTATACAGGTTCGCGTCGATCCATTTATGACACAGAATTTCATGTCGTGTCGTGTGTTAACCTATGAACCTGTTTATGACACGTTTAATCTATAAATGAAAAAATATGTAATTTTGTAATTTTTAACAAAGTCGATGGTTATTTTATCTTTTTATTAGAAATCCTAAATAAACTAAACAAACGTATCAACCCCCACACACAGCCAACAAACTCAACTCTCTCTCTCTCTCTCTCTCGTTTTAAAATATGTATTTATGTAAACAGGTTATTCGTGTTAAATGTGTTGTGTAAACGTGTTAACCCAATACAACACATTTAAGAATCGTGCTAAATAAGTAACACATTTAATAAATAGTTTTGTGTACATGTTGGGAATCCTAACACGTTTATTAATCATGTCGTGTAGTGTTCATGTTCTCTATAATCGTGTCGACATGATTACGACACATAAACACAAATTGCCACCTCTAGGGAGAACTAGAGAGGAAGAGAGAAAGAGAGGAGGGCCAAGAAGGAGAGGGAGAGACTGGCTAGCCATCATGATGGCCGTCGGAGGGCTGTGAATGACGGTGGTACACGATAGAGGGTGAACCAGAAAGAGAGAGAGCTGGCCGTGGCTAATGGTGGTCGATAGAGGGCCACTGAGGCCCCCTAAGAGCCCTCCTATTCTGTCCAATTGAAACAAGGATGAGTCGCCCCTGTTTCCATCAGGATTTCGTGATCATTTTTTTCACCACTTCACAATAAAGCAGGCAACTAGTTTGCCAGCTTCACTATGAAAAGGCAAAAAAAAAAACCATCACAATTTCATGATGGAAACAAGGGCCTCCACGTAGATGGGGAGGGCTCTCCGAGGCCTCCCTAGCCCTCTGTTGGCCACCACCAGCCATGGCTAGCTCTCTCTCTCTCTCTCTCTCTCTCTCTTCTCTCT
>KE505191.1:94979-114527 GCA_000441515.1 Elaeis oleifera | reverse complement strand
TCTCTCTCTCTCTCTCTCTCTCTCTCTCTTTCTCTCTCTAATTCACCCTCTCTCATGCACCGTGGTCATCTGTGGCCCTTCAGCGGCCCCGGGCCATCTTCTTCCTACCCCTTCTCTTTTCCTCTCTCTCCTTCAATACTCTGAATTCCACACGATGATTGTATTGGTAGACCACCGGTATGGTTGGGCACATCCTGAATCGCCCAGGTCGGATCGGTTCGACGAACCATGTTTCAAATCTTCTAATATATACATTTCTCATTCAAACTTCCCAATTAACTTGAGGTTTAAAAACTAAAAGATATTTTGCAAATTATTTTAATTGCTGCATTCTTCATCGATCTTCGAATTGAAGAAAAGCTCATCTTTAACACTATAGTGCCTCAAGCTCACTGCATGGAAGAGTCCAAACCACTACCAGTTTCTAAAAGCTTCACTAAATGAAATTTGATAGGAAATCAAAGTGTGTCCAACACATCAAAACCAGATGCATATCCAACACAGATTCTAGGATCTGTGCTGCAAGTATTCAGCCAACAGAATTCTTACACAACAGTACAACATAAAAAATAACTTTACAGTAAATGAATGCCCTGATCAACGACACAGGTCATGTACCAAGCAAATGAATGCCCCGATCATTGACCTTAAATGGTAATAGGGTGGTTGATGGGTTTAAGATATATTTCAGCTTGAAAATAATTTCAAGAAAAAAGAACTTAGATCTTTGGCTTGTAATTTGCATCTGAAATAGAGCCATTTCTCTACGTTAAAACCTTATTATTCCAGCCCTTCTATATAATCTTTCCAAGTTCAGATAAACCCTTGACTTGCATCCAAGTTGCATGAGTTTAAACTGCAAGATTAATTAGTTAGGTCTCCTTACATGCCAACAGGCCTTTTAGCTAAGGGCACAAATGGGCTAATAAGCTAAAATCAGCCCAACAGTTTGGACTGAAACTTTTGATTGAGCTCAGCAATTATTTCCTTAAACAGATTCAAGTCCTATATAATCATGAATGAATTAAGTTCAGGGATAAGCAGCCACAACTTGAGCTTTGAAGAAATCAAAGCCCAGCTTATAGCCTAATTTTAGCCTGAAAACACTCATTCTTGGTTGGGTCTAGCATAAACGTATGTACCCTTTGCCAATTTCCAGCTTACCCTGGCCTAAACTGATGGTTATTTTTATGGTTTGTAAAGCAAGATGCAAGACCACTCAAGCAGACAGAAAGATAAATGAGTACCTGCATTGCTTCATACAGCCTCCTCTTTTTTCGTGACATGGCAACCATGGAAAGGTCACGGGTATCCTTTTCCATTTGCTCTGGATCTGCAGGAGCATCTTCCTGTACATCTTCAACCGAGCTCTGCAAATTCTTATTTGACAAAGAAGCAGAGTAAGTAATCCCCTGAAGTTCCATGTTCAATTCATCATGGTACTGCTTCTCGAGCATTGCCAACTGCAATAACAATTACCAATCTGTCAGTCTGATGACGCACAAAAACATGAAAAAGCATATCAAGGTTAGTGTAATGAAATGAACCCAACTAAAAATGCATATACCTTCCGCTTCTTTTCAGCAGCTTCACTAGCTTCTGTCCGATCAATGATTCCTTCAGCCAACAGATTCTGTGGATCATCCAAATCTCCACTCTCTATACCTGGCATTGGTAAAACTTGTTTGCTAGCCGCATCTTGGAGGCGTTTGATTGTCTCAGCATATTCAGGGACATAACCTTCTGCCTCATTATCAACAAAAGGTGACAAATGAGCTGGAGGAACCCTGTTATATCAAACAAGAAAATTATAAAATTGTTTTCTAGAAATAATAGATTCACACACAAGCATTGAATTCCTAGACATTCAAAAATCATATACAGCTAACCGATAACCACAAATTAAGGAATATGATATAAACAACGTAACTGTGAACAGCATTCTCCTGATCCTCCAGCCCTTCTGTATGTCTTAAAGAGCTTAAGAAGATAGGCTACTTCCAGCATATAGTAACATTCTCACAGCTTTTTCCTCAGGGAAGAAAGCAGTAGGCTAATAGATCCAAGAACTACAATACAGGAGACAAATGTACTTTTTCCTGACATAAATGTATAATAGCTATGGATATAATCTTCAATTTCTATGGGTGTGTATTTACTGCTCTCTTGTTGCCAATCCTGTGGATTCTGGCAGGGATGTTGAGAAACAGGTCCTTAAAGGTGTGAGATCCTTTTGGATGCCATTTGTAAACATCTTCTCAGGCCTTGTTTCTTGACACGCTGTCATCTATAGTTCCATGCCGATGATGACAATGACAAGTAAGACTTAAATAAACTAAGTAACACAATGTACTGGTAGTACCATTGTGGCATATAGCACCAAATAAAACTGGGCCATTTATGTTTTGGGGTTAATTTGTGACATCACATAGAAGATATGACATATGTTACCTTGGCCAAACCATAATCTTTATAACTCAAAATCATGATCCAATTAAAATTTCAGATATAAAGCTGTAACTTAAAATACTTGTCTCCAAAACATGCAACAACAAATCCCTTGAAGCACCTATCCACTTTATCCATAAATCTGATTTATGAATAAGCTTCCAAATCTATCAGATAGAATATATAATAGATCCAACACAACCATTACGATCACATTTAGGTATCTTCATGAATTATCTATATAACTTCTTATCAGTCTTTTGTCCTTGAATAGTCCAAATCTGACCCCATTTTCAAACGAGCATAAGCTTAAGAAAATCCAACAACTGCATGAAAATACACACCGTCTGAAATTTCGTTGGATTAAAATATGAATTCATTCTTCTGCATAATGAATGTAAGCTATCAGAATATTGATGACAAGTGCAAAATCAAGAGGGATAGAATACACCAGGAGTTAAATTTCAGAGAGGCGAACTGATATTCAAACAACCAAGAATTGATCAATTTTAACAATTTTTATTTCTTTCCAAATTCAGTCAGTTATCTGAATAAGAACAGTTTTGACCTGAGTCGCAATTAGTTTTACCTGAAATTGAGCTAAGCAAACACATTTAAACAATAATTTGGCTCCAAATTTTGTGAAACAGGAGAAAACACATTGCTATCTGGTTTGTGCAGTTCAAATCCCAAAAAACCTGAATGTTCAGTTTGATATTTGATACATTGTTTCAAGTCATCGAGCAGATCTTCTTATAGAGCAAACATGTCTGAAAAACTCATCCAACATATGCAAGTTTGCAACCATTTCTCAAAATTTCCAATCTATCTTACATTTATTTTATGCTCTGGGTATAAATCTTTCATAATGCTTTCTCTTACATGACATACCAAATCCCATTGTACACTACTTTGTCAAGTGCCTCCTAAAGGTTAATCAAATTCTATGTATTATTTTCAGGCAACAAATATTCCCATCAATTCCTAAGCAAGAAGGTGCAAACACTTAGTCAAACAGCTCCATGACTTTTACCATGGAAATTATTTGATTCCATAATCACCAAAGCATATTGTGCAAATCATATTGAGCAAGTAAATCAGTGAGGTTATAATGCTTTAATATTTTGAATATACTAACACAGTCCAATTTATAACTCATGATTCTAAGAACTCCTAACTTTGCTGGAAAAGCTAGGAACAATTGACATCAAAGTAGAGACTGTAGAGCTCAGGAGAATACATACCACGGTGACAAGGCATACATGGAAGCTAGATAAGGTTTAAGATGCACACAGCACATTCTGAAATAAGGTATAAAGTTGTAGAAACCAAAGGTTTCATCGAGTCAAAGGATCAGCTGGTAATTAATTAATAATTTCCTGTAGTGATAATTATTCTACAGAAAAGAAAAATCTACCTTCCTGTATCAAACAAGCGCCTTTGCAACCAGTCTACATGTAGGAACATATAATGAGAACATAAAGAAGGCATGTAAAACATACCTTCCAACCAAATATCCCTCTGTTGGTAATATGGTCCTGGCATTTACACAATCATAAATCCATTGTGGTTGCACATATTCTCTAGAAGAACATATGACCTTGTGTTGGCCTATCAACAATCTGCAAAACACCAAATGAGGGATATTAGAAAGGCAAGTCTATAAACCAACATATAACAATTCAACAAGAAACATTGCAACAGAGATTTACTGTTTCATTCTGCACAGTTCACAGTGATTAAAGTGAAACCTAAACACATACATCTATGACCAACAACCATTCACCCATTTATGTGGGATCAAATGTGATGGTTCCTACTCTGCTATTTGCATTCAGAAAGGGCCAAATCTATAGGTTCCTAACTTAGGTAAAAATGGTGGACATATATTTATGTTGGTAGCAATACCTATACTTGCAGGATGTTAAAGAAACTATTTAAATAAGAAAATAGTTGTTCTCACAAACCAAATAAAAGAACTTTCAGGGTTTTTCTGACTGACATGATGCTTCTTTTTTTCTCTCTTTCTATTCTTGTGTGTGAGTGAAGAGAAGGAATCAAGGTTTATAGAATCGAGTACCTTCTTTCCTAAACAAAAGGTCCTTTACAAATCATAAAAACCTAGTCAACATGGAGCACCTCAGTTGACCTAAGGGTCCATAAGAATTTATGTTTTAATAAATTAAATATACTCAGCATGCAACTTCCAGGGTTGCACATCATTTTAAGTAACCAATAACAGATGCTTCTTTGACTCATTTACGATCATCATCTGATTATATCACTACTTTGAAAGTAAATAAAGAGTGATATAAAGTTATCAAAATACAGACTCAAAACATGCATCACACACTTTGTGCATATTACATCCATGCATATGTGTACGTAAACAAAAGGTGCTTTACAAAATTATAGGATCCTTGTCAACATGGATCACCTCAGCTGACCTGAGGGTCCATAAGAATTTATGTTTTTGATAAATCAAATATATTCATGCTTGTATGTATGCATGGATACTTGTATGCATGCATGTACGCTTGTATGCATGCATGTACATATCAAAATTTTTGAAGCATGAATTCTAACACCTTGAATGGGTGTCTAACATCAAAACCCGTAGTATCCAGGTGACAAACTTCAGGTCTCAGAACTCCAAAGGATATTGCCTTGAGAAAATTACCAACCAGGCATGGCCCATGATTGGCAATAATGCCCTACTTAGAGGAGCTGTTAGATTAAAATCTTGTGAGGTGTACCAGCATGGTGTTCTTAGGTACTGGGCACATCTTTGCAGGTGCAACATTGTGCTAGTTCAGGTCAGTTTAAGGAGGGTTAAAACAGCATTGACTGCTTAACTGATGTGTTGTGAATATTGCACAGCTAGCGACATCAGAGTAAAACTGTGTTCCTTGATGGCTCTGAGACTCGTATGGTACCTCCTCATGCATCTCGGATACACTTGTAAGTCATATTTTCCATTAACTCCAACCCAATAGGAAGGGGGAGGGCAGGGGCAAAAGAAACAGAATTGGGAAACCTTAACTCCTACCCAAGAAAGAGGGAAAAAAAAAATACAGCACAGGAGGCAGGGGCGGGGGTTGGTGTGCGGTGTAGTGGCACTTAGATGAAAAAAAAAGGGAATGGGGAACAATAGGTTACACAAATCAACTGTCGGAGAGTTGGAAGATTTAACAATCAATTTTGGGACCTTAACCACATGACAAAAAACCAACCAAGATATTTCTTACAAGTGCTATAAGGTAATTATCATATCCATGAAACTAATATTTCCAGTGACAAGGTAAATATCATAAATTATGGTATGCAGTTTATACAAATCTATTGGAGAAACTATTACTACTGTGATTTATTGTAATCATCAGTACTGCAATACTATGTGAAAGAAAGTTGGTCATCAGCTAATACAAGCAACAATTTAGATGGCGAAGAAAGACACAGCTTAAATGATGTTGAATACATGTTTCTAGAATTAAACATGTGTGAAGACTAGCAAACCCAATTATAAAGGAAGCACAGACCTAGATCAGTCCAAGACACTTCTACATAATACAACAAACTACATAACCTGTGCATTAACTGAACCTCTAGTACATAAAATATGTTATCCTAGTGTTCATGATACAAGCATCTATACAACAATATGGCCAGATGCATGTGCCTGCAGACATTGAGATATACATGCAGAAATACCAATCTCCACAATCCAAAACCAACAAGCACTTGATTGCCCAAACACATGCAGGAAAGCAAAACGAACTTGATTAAACATAGACAGACTTCAAAAATAGATACAATACACAAACATACATAAACAAGGATCTAATATTCAAATTTTAAGAATTGACAGAATAAAAAATGTCAGACTATCTCAGTTTTTTATTATTCATGAAATATATTCCAAGTAAGAAATTTCATCCTTAACTCTGTCATAGTCCTACAATACTTCCTTCACAAGGACTTATTACTTGAACATTTTTAGCTTGATTATACCCATTAGTAGGATTTCTTACATATCCAAATATGCTTTCTACTAAAGCATAATAACAAGATAAAAAATGTCATAATCAAACATCTATCTACTTAAAAGGGAATGCTTTGCTAGTACAAAATGTATGATCAAGTTTCCTCAAAGAATTTTGTGTTGGAGATTTACTCAAAAATGAAATTAGGATTTGCTTTTTTGTGTTTCATATAATAATTTTATTCTTTGAGGGAAAAGGCAAAATCAAATAACTTAAAACCCAATGGCCATAAAGCCATAGCAATTTTCTAATCAAGTGACATACATATACAATCCTGACCAATTAGCCTTGCAACGAGGTTTGGACTGACAGAACACATGGTCATTACAGAGCATAAATTAGTTACAGTTAAAGGTGCAAACAGGTCAACACATTTTGCTATAAAGCATCATTTAAACCTGATTTATCTTGGTAAGCAATACATGCCATGCCCAACTGAAAATTGGTCATCCACCAATTACATGCATTTTGGTACCTTTTCCTTCTTTTGCCTTGTGGTCTGTCTAAATGTGATCCAAAATGATTAAATGGAGAAAATAGACCACCATCATATCCAAGACTTCAAAAACTATTTTGTGTATTAAGATCATTGATAACCCAGTTCACATGCATGTGAATATTGTGTACATGTCACCACGTCATTCACGTGATAAAGACATCCAATGAGCTGCTTCAGACATGCACACACACACACATCCACACACACACACACACTACAGAGAAAGCTGGGGTTAAAGGATGCAAGCATGGGTGAGTGCATTACTGAATATGTTCAAAAGCATCAGTGTGCATGAAAAAGATGACAGCATACTTAAGTTCAGAAAATAGCAATATACCATAACAAAGGCATCAAAATTTAAACCAGAGAAAAAAAGGCGCCACAAGGATCAGTTCATATCATTTTGTACTTGCAAATCCATTGCTGTCAATTTGTGCCGACATGGTGCAGTTAGACAATAAAGTGTGCAAAAAAAGGTTGAATGCACAATAGTACTTAAAACCCATGTTTAAAATGAAAACTCCGGCAATCATTAAAGGTAAGGAATAAACTTCCAAAGATTATAGCTTATTGCACCTGATGGGTGATGTCCTCATCAGATTCTTTAAATGGAGAACCATCACCATCCCAAGAAACCACACCTCCAAAAGCTGGAATAATGAAAAGCAGTGACTCCCTTGGGACCTAGGATAGGTACAAAATTGTAAGATATATACAGAAATGATTTATATAACTTGTAAAAATCTTGCAAAAAATTTCAAAAAACAGTTTTCACTTTATATAAAGAGAGTAGCTCTGATACATTTAGAAGAATCTGACTCAGAATTATTCATACTGAAAGACTCACCTCACGGCTTAAAAAAACTTGTACTTTTTGAAAAGATTTTTGCACTCCTTTGTTTCATTGTCCTCATCATCTGCACCAGTAGCATCCTCCACAAGGTGCATCAATGTACCTGGTTCATTGGCTGGAAGCTGATGCTGAAGCTGAGCCAATCTAAGATCAGATTCATCAGTTTGTGCATCTACTTTTTTGTCCTCAGACTGTTCATTTTCAGAAGAACTGATGGCTTGAGAATCCCCCAATTGTCTTTCAGGAGCAGCAGAAACATAACGACATAATGCATAAAGCTCTAAAAACACCAAAAGCAACCAGCTCTGGAGTAAGAATATTGTTTAAAAAAAAACAAATTCAAAAATAAAGCAGCCTATGGATGACACAAAGGTAATAGGACATAATAATTGGAACCAAGTTCTGTGACATGACAAACAATTGGAGGCTGAAGCAATCGATTTACCCAAAAAAAATGAAGGATACATCCGAATATCTACCTGCTGCTAAAGCTTCTAGTTGAGGGTCTAGGAGAGGTGGATATTTCACATTTATTGAATGGTAAAGCTTAAAATTTACAAAACCTAGAAGAGCCTGCACAAAACAAAGGTTAGAAAAGAAATAGAAAATCCAAAATAGCAACAAGAACAAGACATGATAAACAGCTATATATCAGAATAGGCAAATGCATGTCTCAATAACATAAGATAAATTAAAATACTGCAAATTATTGAAGCCAGCTTATGCTGACAATCTACATTACAAACAGCCAGGTACAAGAGAGTTTTCAGTGCATGTCTACAATCCATTCACCCACCTAAAAATTCCGACTGAGGATGCATATACAAGTGCCATACCCATATGGCCACACCCAAGTGCAAGGAAAAAATCAAGATTAAGCGAAAACACCAGTGGAATTAACATAAGAGATTGTGCTTATCCCCAAGCCCAAGTATTTATGTTTAATGCTAAGACAACTAAAAATCCAATCACTTAACCTTCTGCAAATCAAATTAGTCAACAAAACCTAAATCACGCACTTCCAAATTGCAGAAACTCAAAGTAACCAAAGTATCGAATAGGAAAATTCCCCACACCAAAATTGTCAGGAAACTTAGGGTATGTTTGGTGTTATCATTGTTTTCATGCTCTTGTTTCCATAAAAAATAGTGAAACACTACAAGTAGATTTATGTTGGAGACGTAGATTTACGCTGAAGATAGCATTTGCACACTTCTGCTACTACTCCTTTTATAATCACTCTTTTGCACAAAGCAACAAATTTTGCTTACAGAAGCTCGAAAGATAATGCAGTAAATTTAAAAACAAAAGGTTCCATCATATTCAGACCAGTTCATTCTTCTTTATGGGTTTTGAAACAAAGCAATACCAAATGAGTCCTTGGATATTATGCTATAAGAGTCAAAACTCCTTGCCCACCAAACCAATCGCTACTAGTGGCATTCTGGGGTCCCACCACCTTGGGACCTTTTAATACCATGGCAATTTGCTAATGTCAACTGGCATCAATTAGAACTCAAGCTAGATCAAACCTGTTAAAAGACTAAAGACACTTTGTGCATTTCCCTAATTGTAGAATTGGGCTTGTGATAAGTATGAAAGGCATAACCATAACTCTTTGACTTACAGAAACATAATCCTTTTGAGTCAGTATCATGATAACATGACAAAAAATTAATAGACTCGCATTTTTTTGGGCATGTCTTGTTTAGAGACATCCAATAAAATCTATTTTCAATTTCTTTTGCATTTATATTCTATTTTGATATTTTTGTAAACATTGGTTTCTCTTAGACAAACAACACTCTATCCAATCACAGTTTCCCTATAAAAATGAACAATACAGATACAATAATAAATATAATCACTAATATAAATAGCATCGTGTTCAGATTCTATTAAATTTTTCTACAAAGTTCAATCCTGTCGAATATATGATCATTAAAAGTTTAATTAAGTATGCTATGGAAACATAAGCAGTAGGTTAGATGGAACAGATGTAAGTCAATAGGTATGTCTGCAAAACCCTTATTCGCTGCCTTCGCTATAGCCCAATAAGTGGTGGTCTGACATGGTATAACATGCTATGCAGCAAACTCTGTCACAGACACAATAGAGAATTTTAAAATATCCATATCATCCTTTCCAACTCCAAATCACCTTTAATATTTAAACACAAAGTTGCATCTGCATTTAACCTCTATTTAAGACAATTTTCTCATTGCAAATCCTAAAAATTGAATTTAAAGATTGTTCCTTGAAAGTCAAGAAATTATTTATTTCATATTGACTATAACCTTCATGTTGGATCCAGCGGTAGGTGTGGAAATCATTGTTCTCAGTATTTCAGCAAAAGCTAAAGCAACAGTACTAAATAAGCATTTTATGAACTAAATGTTTCTTTTGGATATTCATTGTGATACCTAGTACTAATTAAATAAATCACTCCTAGAGATTCGTGTGGGCAGCACATACTCCTCCTTATCTAAGCACACGATACATACTCTACATTAACATGATAAATAAGCTCGAGAACAAATTGGTGTTAGTGGAGTAAATCTCTAGTTTGCCCTTTTTTTAAAAAAAAATTCACAAGCTAAGAAATCAAATTTGCATTACCTGGCGTAATCGGCAACTCATCCAAATTGGAAATAAAACCAAGAAAATATCTTTCTCAGATTCAAATGCCATGAGATGTCAAACAACAAGCAAGTAGGTCAAACTTGCTTAAAAAGGTCTAAATGTGTATTCTAAATCTTTCATGTCATATTTCCAATCCATTATAACCATCATGTCAGTGTTAAAGAGCAATTAACAACTTCTTCATGGACTTTAGGGTTTGCGGCTAAGGTACAGAGTTGACACCTCCTAAGCAGCCTCAATCCTACCTAGGCGTCGTCATTTCTTCTGGTCATTTTTTTACCCATATTCACTCTTTACTTAATGGTGCTAAATTTAACCGCTTCCACCATCATATCAGAATACCTGAAAATTGAAAAAGCTCAAGGACTTGTCACATGCCTACCACCTATCCAACTGAGACCAATCCAGCATGCTTTCAAGTATCAACTCAGACTCATGAGCAAGATTTATTGTCATGATTGGGCTTGAACATACAACAGATCAATGCATGCCCACCTTTTATATGGCAACAGGTTTTTAGAATTACAAAGCCTTAGACAGGAATAAAAGATGCTAAGGTACAACAAAACACCCAAGGATCATTCCTGAAAATAGGACACCCATATCATAAAAGAGTGTTCACTGAAGACCAGAGACATGTTTACTCTCACCATCCTTGTTTTAATGTGTCTAACTCAGGTACCATTCTCTCATGGTCAATTCAAAGAAGAAACTCAAGCATTGAACCAGGATGGAGAAGATACATGTTAAAATGGTGCAAGTTAACCAGGATGAAAAGTGACAGAACAAGAGTGACAAATGGAACGAACATATAAGCTGTGAACACAACAAATTTCTGATATCAAAATCAATATTATCTGCATATAGAAGAAAGGCATACCTATACATCTATAATCCATATTATATGTCATTATCAGATTCCAATATGCTAAGCATCTGAAACTTAAGATATACCCACACTGAGTTGAAAAATGGTTGCAGAGTGTGAAAAAGATTGGAATGGCATAGATAAAAATCACAGATATGTGCATTAGATTGCAGTCAATTTACTAACTTAGAGAGAATGGGTCATGCTTTATCTCAATGACTATATAACGAAAACTCATTAGAATACAGCTTCAGTGCCAACCCAAAACCTCAAAGTTTTGTAGCACAAGAAGACTAATCCAAACCTGGACAAGAAAGTCCACCAAGGGGACCTTAGGGCATGTTGGACTAAGATTCATATTAATAACATATTGAACTGCAAGCTCCGCTACCAAAATCAGACCTCATGTTCAAACCAAATTGGGAATAATGGGATCATAATTCAAATATTTGATGGTGCTAACATTGCAAACCATGTTGCCAAAGTTGAAGAGAATGAAACAGCATTACCTCATAGAACTCTAAAAGGTAAGCATAACATTGAAGTCAACATCATCTGTCAAAACTTGTTGCAGGGCATGTGGTGTTAGCCATGTGATCTTTGACCCTCAACCTCAGCCTGTCAAAGCATTGAAACAAGGTACTGTCAACATACAACAAAAACAGATAGATCAAGCATTCCAATGTAGAAGATATCAACTAATATTACCTGGTAATATATGCCTTTCACAGATATGAATGTTTCCGAAGGCTATGAGTTTGAGATATGTAGGCTTGCCATTCATGACTTAACCTAATCAAAATCCAAAAAACATCTTCCCACAGGTTATTCATTTGATTATTTCATGCAAAAAGGGGAAAGAGTTAGCAGATGTACATATGCTGTTTCTAAAAGCCTAAGATATTATCAGTATTCAAGTGCTATATCGTGAGGTATGAAAGCCAATGGGCGGTACTACAAGTGTCATGCCATGCTGTGCCAAAATCCTAAAATAAAGTTTTAAAAAAATAAAAAGGAATTTTGACCAGAGGCACTGATTTGTTGTGACCAGTGCTACAACAGCACAAGCCAGCACGGATCAAAATCCTACAGTACACAGAACCATCGCACATGCATATGCCCCATGACGGCACCAGCCCAGCATGCCAGCACAGACTGGTGCTTAAAACCTTCCATATTTATTCTACTCTCTCTTGCATGCTTCATATGCTTCAAATTCCACAGGCTCAAATTTGACATTGCACTGAAACAGACCTAATAAAAACCTCTCATTGATGAATAGGTCTGAAAACCATTATAGTTCAATACTTTGCAGTCCATGACTCCTTCAAGGAAGTATTTCAACACACTGCATCTTTTCTATTTTGAAATTGCATATTCTCTCTCGTACAAAAATTGTGTTTGCAATTTACCTTTTCAGCAATTAGGCTGTGTTTGTATGTCAAGTAGTTACCCCCCCCCCTCCTTTTTTCCTCCTTTCTCCCAACCCCGAATTTATTTAACCATTGGTATTCAAACCCTAACCAGCTAACCAGCGAATAACTTCATTCGCTATTTGGTTGGTCCTCCCATGGTTACTGGAATGAAGTTGTGGAAAAATTGTAAAAGTGGAGAGGGATAGAGAGAACACTGGGTGGTTAAAGTTACTTCAACATCCTTGGAATAAACTTACCTAGGTTAAGCAGCTTTTGGGATTTTGACCAAGTAATTTTATCCACCACTTTTCGGATGGTGTTTGGCTCATTAATCAGACGACTTTATGTTATGCACCATTTAACCAGCATCCAAACATAAATTTAGGGGTTTCAGAACCCCACGCCATGTCATTATAAGATGTGATATGGCCCTCTACCCCCCAAATTTATCTACTCATGGTTCACCAAACTAGATGGTACAGTGCAATGCATAGCATTGATTTGGGGCTGATATGGTGTAGTACCACTGAGATCTAAGACCTCATCTACAACATTTCTATGACACAAGTTTTTGTATCTTGGTACAAAGCTCCTACAAGTATCTACAGCATGGTCCAGTATGGCACTGTATTGACACATCGTACAAATGCAAATCAGTGTTCAGTCAGCAAGGCATCCATATCATGCACAAAAAATGGGTAAAATTGGATAGTACAAGTCAGTACAGGAAACCATGCTATTACATCCATTGCAAAAATTGTTCAAGAAGATCAAATAGCAATCATACCATATTTCTTTTCCTTTCTTTCCCTTTTTCAAATTTTCTTTTTTCTCTACACTCTTCCTTTCACTAAATTAAATTTTTTCAGAAAGCATATCACATTTCTGAATAAAAGGATACCTCCAAATAAAAGAAAGCCTGATTAAAAATCAGATTTCAGAAGAAAGGCACACTAAATCTAAAACTAGCTCAAGATCTGAATGCTTTTTCTGCATAGAATAGCTTCTGCAACAGCACACAAAAGTCTCCATCACGAAACAAAAACCTTCTAAAAGTTAAACATCCCAATGACTTTCCTAAGTTTTCAGATAGGAGTACGTCAGCTTCCATAAATTTTATCTCAAAAAAGACAAAAAATATAAGCATAGGAATCAAGCCACATGATCTAAAAGAAGAAGAAATGCATAAAAAAGTGGTTCAGCCATCACATAGGGTTCATACATTGGTCAGCCTCTATCAACTCGTTATCAACTTAAGATCTGCCAACACCCTTTCCTCTCACACATGTTGGTGGCCTCCATGACATATGGCTCTAAGCTTAACAAAAGGCCTATAGAAAAACTATGAAGCATATCTCAAGTTCCACTACCAACCTTCCAATCTCAACACCAGCATCAAAATAATATAAATTTATATACACAACACCCTAAACAGAAGAAGATTCACATCACAATCCTCCAAGAAAAAAAATCAAGAGAACCTACCATACATTTTCCTTATTTTGCATCAAATCCCTCCTCCCACCCAGGCTCTTATAAATAAATCATCTATGCAAATCATATCAAGAAGCCAAAATACTTCAGTCTTACGTCTACTTGGCTCACCATGACACTGTTTGTTATCAGGTTTAGTAAATTGATTTAATACAAAACCTAAAGAGGTGAGTTTATGGAAATAACCGTTTGGTTGCTTTTCATAGGAACTGTTCTGGAAAACCCAATGCAGATAAATTCTTAAATTTGAGTTTTATGAAAAACAGCAGCCAGCCTGTTTCTCGGAAAAGCTGCTTTACACAAATCAGATTTTTTTTTGTTTGGAGATCAGTTCTAATAAAGCTTATATAGCAAACCAAGCAGCATCCAAATTATGCTCCTAAATTAAAAATAAAACAAAAACATTGAACAAGAACAGCCATAAAACTGGAATATTTGTATCAGTTAGTATTGTTTAAAGGATATATCTTTATGGATAAGGACATTTTTTTCCAAGCAGATACCAAACAGAACTTTAATGAAGTAAGCATTGCATAAAAAGGATCATGAAACAATTGCAGAACCATGATCATCCAAATATCCAAAAATATAAATCATAAAATCATGCAATCCAGGCTACTTCATTGATAACATGTATAAATAATATATCTACCAATAAAAGGTCGAAGGTACAGATATAGTAATCCTAACTCTTTTTGCAGGGATATGCATTAACTTGATACCATGTGGTTGAATTTCCGCATAATTTTTATATTTGATGACAAAAGACCTTCATGGTATCATTTCACTGCACTCAAATTAGTAATATACAATACTAAATTTTCTTCATGGTAATCTAAGAAATCCATAGACAAATATGTTATAGGTTCTTTACTTATAATCAGTATTTACTTTATACTAATTATTCTTCAGATTTTGTTGACATAAATTATAATAATGTCCTATATAAGCAACGTTAATCAAGCAAATGAATAACATGACATTTACACACATAGCGAAAGTTGAGATGTATCAAAAATTCGCCCAACTAATACTCAGTTCTCATTTCTCTCACAGGACTTATTCATAAGATCAATGCATCCTTCATCAGCCTAGAAGTACCACTAATAAACTGAATATTATCACAAGAGAAAAAGATGTTCTAACAGTTCAATCTCTCTCGAATTAATAATATATAAACAAGTGATGAATTGATTAATTGACATGCTATTCTTGATATTAATAGCTGTTGGATCTAAACTTTAGTTACCTTCAACTGCATGTACTATCACAAAACCAAGCCAAGTCTTTAGCCATAACAGGATATGGTTTCTAAGTATAAACTACAAAATATGAGTTTTTAATATTGCAAAAACTTTTTAAACCAATATCTTGCAAAAGTCTACCAACTTGTTAGCTTAAACAATCTAGTGACTAGTCAAAGTTGTGAAGTCAAAAAGACAACACATACTGGATTCCCACCAATTCAAACCTACATATATCGACATTTATTTTGTTACACAGAGAGGCTGAAATAAGTAAACCTAGAACATGTTGCCCATTTAACGAACTGATCTTGTCATGCCTAAACAGTGTTTGTCCAAACATGATCAAGAAATATAACCCGTACTCAAGGACTTAACAACAGCCAACCTTCGACAATTATGGATCCGTTCCACTTGAATACGTTCACCCCTACAGCAGGCAGTGCCGCAAAAAGGTGTACCATAGTGAGGCAGTCATCCAAATCTCGAAGTGCATCAACAAAAGCTGGGTACCTGGATCATGATATGCAACATCATAAAAGGGCATTGATCAAAATACATATCATATTTGGCAAGCTGTGAATTTACAAACCTCTCTAAGATAAGCCTATCAAGCTTATATGTTGGCTGGCGGTTCAGTAGCCGATCTGCAAGTTCCCTATTCTTCCTTGCCAAAGCCTTCTTAACCTTTCTCTTATGGGCCCTTATATCCCTGGAGAATAGCAAGAAGACATGGAACCATGGAACTGCATGAATTTGACTAAGCCATGAAGCAAGACCACCAACAATCATCAAAATACTAATACCATAAGGAATAATGTAACGCAATTCCAATTTTATGAACTCCAAGTAGGATGCTGGCCATGTTAGCCACCAGGATGTATGATAATTTATCAGCACATTTACAGAACTAGAAACTCCTCAACACTCCAACGTATATTGAGACATTCCCAGCTAACCACCCCAAGCAAAAAAGAGGAAAGTAGCAAAAATAACAGTAATCACATGAATTAGTAGAAAACCATGAACATACACAAAGCATGAGTTTATCAAAAGCCACCTAGGTATCGTATCAACTAAGAAAAGATGATGGAACAAGATTCTAAACCATGGTATAAAGTCCAGTAACCTCCTCAGCAGATCATGCCAAACCACCAACTCTTACAAACCTATGACCTAAAGCAACCATATGTCCGAAAAAGAAAGATGCACTCAGAAAATGGTATTGCCGCAAATTCAATAAGATCAGTCACACCCCAGTACGTATCCTCGCAATATCACCATTACATCAAGATTACATCCCATCATGCAGGCAAATACCAGTATAAATCTAAAGGTAAGATTAAATCGATGGATTTAGTACTATTCCAGTTCCGTACAGGCATTGCTGTATGGCAGTACCTGAATTTCTCGACCAGAGGATCGTGAGCAACAAACGCGATATCCTTCGTGTGATAATAAGTCTTGTGGTTTCCTTCGACCTTCTTCTTCGGCTCTCGCGGGAAGATGCCTTTGAGGATGCATAGCTTCCTGCATGAAACACATGGGGGAAAGATCAGCAAAAAGCCAAAAAATTAAAACTGAGCAAAAAAAAAAAAAATCTGGAAGCCCTAATAGTCTCGAGAGAAAAAAACAGCTTCCTAGTAAGTAAATAAATAAATAAACACTGAGCAATCAAAGAAAACCTGGAAACCCTAATAATCTCGACTTGAGGAGCGAGAGGAAGAGCACCTGAAGGTGGGGAGACTGACTTGAAGATGGTGAACAGCCTTCGTTCTCGTGATGTACTTGGCAGCATTTCCCTCCTTCTTCTTCCCCTGATTTTAAAAAAAAACTAGAAATTAAGGAAAAAATCGAATGGAAGATATCAAGAAAACGAGAGAGATGGTGGAGAAATTACAGGAGGTCTGTAATGCTTCGGCATCTTGACGGCAATGAGAAGCGATGGAGAGAGAGAGGCGGCTGCCGCAGGTTGGTTCGAAGAGATGCGAACCAGAGAGGGCTACCGAGTGAAAGGTTTTGGGGTTTTATGATCCTAAAGCCATTGAGTAGAAAGACGGCGGAACGGTTGGACCGGGTTCGGCTAGACCGGGATACGATTGAATAACTGGGGAATGATACGGTACTCCAGATACCCCGTGCGCTTTTTTTCCGTTTTTTCTGGCTGTCCGATTCAAATTGGATGGATCCGATCTTGCCCACCTGCAACAGCGCCGGTTCCAAGTAACAGGTGATGGCTTAGTATTGTAATATTGTTGCAGGCAAGGGGCATTGTCGAGGCCCCATCGTGCCCCTGCTAACCCCGGTGTCCTCAGCCCTCCGCGGTTCGACACCCAAATAGCACTCGGCAAAAAAAGCCTACGCTGCCGCCGATGACTGTGGTTTTTTCGGTAAACTAGATTCATGCCGTGCAGGTCAAGGTGGACAAGCAAAGAACCCAAGAACCCATTGATGTGGCCTCTGCTATTGTCTCTCCTGATTAGCCCTCTAGATGGTTTCGGATTGCACCTTTTGTGTGAACGAACGAATGAATAATCTCCTTCTACGTCCTTAGTCATTGGATCCTATTTTGCATAACTTTTCAAGCCTATTATCATATTTGATCTATATTGTGGATAGAATGAGCAATTCCATTATGCTCTGAAAGTTATGCAAAATGTGAGCCAATTATCAAGACGGTGAAAAAGATAAATCATTCTTAGACTTAGTAGGATCGAGTATGGTAGTGGCCAATCTTAAAAGTCATTGTAAGAAATGCATCATTTCTTGAAGCCTCGCTATTATTGGATGAAATTCCTCTTACGTATTGTTAGATATTGCACATATTTTCTATATCTTCTGGCAGCTGATGGTTGAACAATATAAATTATGGTCATAGGTTGGTGGATTTACTCGTTGGTAAAGATTGGTGTTAGATTGTAGCCATCGAGTTGCTATTTTTAACTGTTATATATCAGTCAGAGATAGGAGGGTGGAAACTACTTCAACCATCTTCAATTCTAGCAGGAATTTGCAAGTCCTGCAAAAAGATTGGACAATAAATCCTACACGTAGATGAACTCGTCAAGGTATCTATTATAGAAAGATATCATACAGACAATCTTGATGATTGTTTGAGCCTAAAGATGGTGTGCTGTCTGTGTTTAGAAAATTTAGTGATCATAAGACAAATTCAAGGATCCCGCTATGAGTTTTATTAGGAATTTCCATTACAGTGAATCATTTAAAAGCTCGATATATGTGGTTGGAGGGTGACTCCTCTGCTATAGTCACTTGGTTTTCAACCTTTGATATCTATAAATATATGCATTCACCCAGAATCAAAGATGTTATGCCACGGAAGACTTCTAGCCTTCTATTTTATACCACTTATGTATTTTGAGAGGCTAATCAGGCTGCTGATTATATGGCTAATCAGATCCTCTCAGGTGATATTGATTGGGGTAAGGTGATTTGGTTGATTCATGTTTCGGAGGGATTTTGCCTGCAGACTATTACTCTGTTCCTTACATAAAGGAATCAATGAAAGGGCCTTGTTGGGATATACCGACCGATCCCCGATGCCGACCGATCCGACCGACGCCGACTCACCGACCGACTCGACTACACCGACCCTACCGATGCCGACTCACCGACCGACGAGACCGATACCGACTCATCCTCGGGATGGTCCGACCAACGACGACCGACCCGACCGACGGACAAACGACTCCGACGATAATTGCCGACAATGCTTGGCCGAAGCTATGTCGACCGAACAGTCTCACACTGTTCCCGATCGATCGAACGGCTGTACCTATATTACTGACTCTATGACGAAGGTGGCAGCCAACGCCCGACTTCCGTAAGGCACCCGATCAGCTGACGGTGCTTCCGGGTCATCACCCGACGCCTCGACGATCGAATACCAACACATAGTCGGCCAACTCGTCCAAAAGACGTACAGCCGAGTGAGCAGTTGATCTGCCAAGGACATGCTGTACGACCGCCGGGGGGATGCTGATCTGCCAAGGGCGTGGGGCATTGCCCTACCAAGGACAC
>KE505191.1:10666-39300 GCA_000441515.1 Elaeis oleifera | reverse complement strand
GATTATCGTATAATTCATCTCTTTGATCCTAATGCTCAAGGTGACCTAAGATTTAACTATCAACCCTAATTTAGTCGATCACATTATATTTCAATCTTTCAAATCTATCTCATGGATTATCCTGATCAAGATTTTACTAAATTGAAATACACTGATGCATATCTCCTATTAATTCAGAGGGGTCAATTCTATTTTGACTCACACACCGACTTGATAAGTACTTGACTGCACCCAATGTCCTTCCGTCACTGAGTTAGAAACTCAGATGATCTGGTACTAAAGTACGGTGAGTTGCTTATAAGTCACCATGATGGTCTCAGGTCTGAGATATACATATACCCATACCCTTCACGAGCTACTCTTGACAGCAGAGTGCTCGACTAATGGTCACGTTCCATATGAATATACTTCTACATTTCATCTGCATACCATACCAATGTCTCCACACTCCTTGGTTAAGAGGACAACTAACTCATATGGCATACAACGATCTATACTCGATATTGCGATCGTCCTATTAACAACATATCATTTGGTTACAAATATTTTAAAGACTAAATGATAAATTTTCTTTGTCGATTAATTATAGTCCTAAGGACTTCATTACAACATAAGAGTTCAAAATAAGATGGATAATTTGTAATAAAAAGTTAAATAATTTTATTAATAAAAATTCATATATAATTTATAAGAATGAGCACAATCATCAACAGACTGATGATTGATTTTGAGATACATTTTTCAATATATTCTTGCAAAAGTAAAGTCGTTATTAAGACCCTCATCTAACAATTATTGGGCTCAACTCCATTTTCACCCCGTAGCATCTTATGCTAATAGAGTGGCTGCATCTTTTTAATACAACTGAACCACTATATTCAATCGAGAACGATCAACATCAGGAAGGGCCTGCATATCTACAATGGTGGAAGATTGCTCCACTAAATATCCATGAGGAGATTTAATTTAGGTCACTTTGAGTTTTAATTATTTATTTACATCTAATGTAAATCCATAATTATATTGGATCTACTTAAAAGATCCTGACTTGGTTAATCAAGATCGGACTCATGGTACAATGCAAATATGGTGACCTCAACACTAACACCCTAAATAAATTTGATCAATCAAATTGATCAGATAAGTGAAGATCGATGGGAGGTTCCCCATGCAAATGCAACGGTTCTAATTAAGTAACCACCTTTCAAAGCACTTTCTTTGGATACCAATAGATCAACCTCTTCCAAATTAGGCTTGGCTTTTAGTTCCTCATCATAAATTATGAGATTGCAACCATCATAATATATATTTATGATACAATCCTACATGAAGGGTCATAGTGATTTAATATGATCACTACATGTATCAATGAAAAATACAATGCGATTATCTCATAATCAAACAAAATCAGATTTTATTTTAAGTAAGTCTTTTTTTTCTCAAAAAGTAATTTTTGATTAAGGATCTTATCTCTTATCATCCTAGGACAACCTCTCAATATAACGTCTCTTATGCCAAAGCAACCTTATATCAGAATGATCTTTGCTTAACCCAAAATTTATCAATTAGATCTCTAATTTTAAAATTTTGATCTAAAATTTTAGATATAATCTAAATTTCAGATCTAATTATAAAAAAATCAGATCTAATTAAAATAAAAATTTAGATCTAATTTAAATTTCAGATTTAATTGAAAGTAAAATTTTAGATCTAATCTAAATTTCATATTTCATCAAAATTCAGATCTAATCTAAATTACATATCTAAATAAACTTTCAGATCTAATTTGAATTATAGATCTAATCTTGATCTTAAATATATGATTCTCTACCTAGCTCTGATACCAGTTGTAGAAAAATTAGGGTACGCATGTAAGATCAACAAAAATTTTAGCAGCAGAAATATCTAATCTAGCATGCACTTTTGAGATCACATCTCATAAAATCAGATCTATCATATTCTTAAATTAAGATATAAAAATATAACCATGAAGATCAAATCTTCATCTTAGCATGGGTAAATCTTCACCGCGATTTGATGATCGTAGATATCTTTTGGTCAGATTTTTTGAAGAGCTGTACACACGTCTGGCCTCTACAGATATCCATAAGAACAATCTAGAATGCTCCTCTTAAACTTGATCTTTCTTCTTCAAGAAAAATCAGCATGCACTCTCCTATGATCAACCCTCAGATCTGAATCTATGCTTTCTAGTTCTCTAGGGTTTTGAGATCTCATCTCTTAAGGGTTTAAATAGAACCAAAGAACTCCTAATGATTTAAGACTTTGACTTATTCAATGCCTTAACTCAGAAGGACTTTTGGCTCCTGCCCATTTTGGCATGCTTATCTAATGGATGCCATCTCCTCCCTTTTCTCATGCAAAATCAGATGGGGCATGCATCCCATCTCCTTTCTCTCTTCTCATGCACAAGATAAGGGTGTGCCAACTTTTGACGCCCCTTCATCCTTATCCAAATGGAGCATGCGCCCCTAAGTTCTTAATCCATACCAAATATCATATGGGGAGCTCAACTCTTGGTGCCCCTTTTGCATGCATTTGACTTGATCCAATTCCTATCCAATAGGGATTTCAAGTCCCAAGAGGATTTGGGTTTAATTATGTACTAGCATGGGATTCCAAAACCCAATAGGATTTCATAAATCCTATCCCAATTAGGACTACATGAGCCTAATTGTATAATTCTAGACCAATTTTCTTTTGTGTGTGACTTCAATTCTATCTGATAATGAGATATATTATAATCTTCATCAATAATATCATTAAAACTTCTTTCAATAGATTGGAACATTTTTAATTTAGCCAATTGAGAATTATTGATCATCGAAATAATTCTCATTGATCTCACAATCCACTAGTGACACCTAGCAGTATGTAGTGGCAACCCAGCAGAATTGAATAGATGAACCTTTAAATATAGTTACCGTATGATTTGGTTCTTTATCATGAGTTTCGATAAAATAAAAATTATAGATAACTCGTCACACCCTTCATCTATCATATGTAAGATTCAATCGACTTGAG
Organism: Elaeis oleifera; assembly: GCA_000441515.1. NCBI lineage: Eukaryota > Viridiplantae > Streptophyta > Magnoliopsida > Arecales > Arecaceae > Elaeis > Elaeis oleifera. Next base: position 36,255 of record KE505191.1, on the reverse strand, counting down.
TTCTTTTGTGAAACCTTATGGAAACTCCTTTCTATCATTTATACTATCATGGCCATGGTCTTCGGAACTCAATTTCATGATCCATATAGAATTTTTCTTATCTACCAAGATCGATAGATCCCATTTAGATGCACGCTCTACTCCTACAACAAACCTACTGTAGCTAACATATTCCACAAGATTCTGAATGGTTAGAAAATTAAATAATTGCGCGGTCAAACTACAGCAACCTTATTGTGAATAGCGGAGGCACCACAGGTCAAAGAACTACTCACACTACTGCAATATTGAGTAAGTCACTGATGAGTAGATAGATATCCAAGTGACTATTCGTAATGATCACGCTCGGTATCCTTATTCTCTAACAACCACCTGCACTCTCGCTCTAGTATCTCCATATTGTAGACTCGAGACTCATCTTCCTTAAAGAAAGCGATCCGTGTACCAATCTATCCAGATCAATCATCATCTCCATGATGATCCATCGATCGAGAGTAACTTATGAATTAATCATTAACGACACATGCTTTAAATTTCAATTCTTGAGAATATATATCATTATCTTATTAATTCATTGAATTATTTATAGATACATTAGACAATATGAATGAAAAAATAGTTCAATTTTATTTCATTAATAAGTCAAAAGATACAAATTATGCTCTTAAAAATTTATATGCGTCAGTTTAATTGAATTTTAGGACATACATATAATAGATGGGTGAATGACAGATCAGAGTCATTCATGACTTGAGCGGCTGACTTTGAGAAGACGAAGTCTGGAGCACTCGCTCGTCTTGTTATCAGCCGTTGCCACACTATTTCTCAGGCCTAGTGGAACCGAGGTTGCTCCCGTGATAATAAGGATGCTTGATCTTCCACTAGAACCCATCGCCGAATTCGTTGGCCTACCCTGTTCCCGGAATCTTCTACCACCAAACCAATGGTTGGCCCCATTTCTTCCACTGCTTCTTCCTCCTCCTTCTCCTCTTCCTCTTATCCATCCATTCCTTTTGTCTCGTCGTCCACCGACAGTGATCCAGTAAGATAATCATTTAGGTTCAGATTTGGTTTAGATTTTTTCTCATCGTATTGATTTGGCTTCAAATCCATGCAATCAAATATCCAATAACTTTATAATAACATTAAATATTTTGTTGATTTTTTCTAGTTGTAAGGCCCTGGTTGTAAGGTCAAGGATTCCTATTACGACCCTTATTATAATTACCTAGGTTTAGATTTTTCAACCTGTACCATCCAAAATATAAATCAGAACACTGGGACCTGGCCGTTACGGCGAGCCGCAATGTACATTCATTATTACATGTTACTTGTGCATGTTTATTAGAATATAAAGGAAACGCCCTGCTTGAATTTCAAGGTTAGCCATAGTATTACGATAGTTGATGTGCAAGAGCATTCTCTACAATCTAAAAGCTATATTTTTTTTAATAAATTGTTAATTAGTTTAGTCCAATTGAATGGTCAAATAAGTGTAATTACTAGTTCACCTGGAGATTACAAAATATACATGAGTATATACTATGCCACATAGCACGATACTATTGAACTTAGTCTAATCACACACACCTAAGAAACATTAAATTTCTTTCCATCTCACCAAGGACTCATAACACGTTTTCAAATGTTATGTATTATACAAGAGTTTTAACTACATATGTAATGCAGAATTTGGGCTTCACCTTGGGTTGCTGCTCTAGTAGGCTAGTTCTATATAACTCTAAGCATGCCGTTAAGTTGTAATTTCTTTTAACTGCTGTAAATTTTGCACCGTTATGTTCTGAGCTTATTTAATAAAATTAATCGTAGAAAAAATTCTAAACTATTTGAAGATTTTTAATTTATTTTGAACTTCAATTTGATGCAATTATGTCATCAAACTTTCAAAAAATTCAATTCGAATCCTAGCTATGGATTCTATCTGACTGCCATATTATCGAATGGTCATGTGAGATCATGAGATGGAGGTATGTGGTAGAATGAGCTGATGCGGACAAAATGTTCTCTTTTTCCCTTCTTTGTCCCAGTTGTCTAATCCGATTATTTTCTCATTTTGATGACTGAATATCGACAAAGCTTGTGAGAGTGATGGTTTGCCGGTCAGCGAGAAGATAGTGACTGGTCCTCCATTTTCACAATGAAGATAATTTTCTTATCTTATTTTTGTTCCTTCTTGTGGGTAGGGTTTCACTTTCTTTAATCCATCTGTTCTTTCCATCGGCAATTGTTGATCAACTCTATTTGCAACTAGCATGGGCTGCATATCAGTGAGAGAAAGATAAATCGGAGAGTTTAAATAGATGGCATCAAGAATTTGAAAGAATTATAGGTTATGAAATAAATCTAAGCTAAACCCTAACAAGTGAAACCCTAATAAATGAAAACCCTAATATAAGATGAGAAATTATCTTCTTCGTAGAAATAGAGGACCGTTCACCGCACAACGCTGTTGCTTGTTGACTAACAAACCAGCACTCCACAAGGGTCATCGGTATTCAGTCACCACAAAAAGACATCCTAAATGAAAAAAATATTAATATATAGAAAGAAATCCATGTCTACATAAGCTCCTTTTCTCACATAAGCCTTTTTGGCCGTATAAACATGTCACGTGACTTCATGTGATCATTTCGTAATGAAAGCCAGACAGAGTCCATAGCTTGGGTTTGATTTTTTTGAGTTTGATGATCTGATTGCATCAAATTGAAGTTCAGGATGGAATTAAAATTTTTAAATAATTTCAAATTTTTTTCATGATTAAATCTTTTAATAAAATATTGCTTCTTTTCCTATCAAAAAAAAAAACTACATATGTTACGATCATATCATACTTTTTTGCTTAGTTGAACTCTTAATTATAGAGTTCGTTATCTGTACGTATTACAATTATAGGCTTATATTAGTTGTTACTTTAAAAGTTCGTGTTAATTAAAAACATCAATAATGAAAAATATAACCCAAAGCCTTGCAATTTAGGCCAAGCTATGCAGAAGGGTAAACCCCAATGTAGCAGTCCAAGCAAAGCCCACAGGCGTCGCCCACCGAACGGCAGTGTAAAGGTGGCAGCTTACAAGGTCGTCCCAATCGCCGAGCTAGCAGCAACACGTCCAAGACCTCTCTCTAACACGTGTCATCCTCTTCACACGTGTCAAACCCTTGCCTCCCTTAAATGCCACCCCTCACCTCTCTCTCTTTCTCTCCATTCTCCACCTCCTTCAGCCCTTCATCTCCTCCTCCACAGCCTCCGCTGGGTGACATGGCGGAGCGCCGCCCTGAAGGCCTGAAGGGCTTCCTCCCCGAGAAGGGCCCATCCAAGTCCCAGGTTCTTGCCGTGGTCGCCCTCTTCCCCATCGGCGGACTCCTCCTCATCCTCTCCGGCATGACGCTGACGGCCAGCGTTATCGGCCTCGCCGTCGCCGCCCGCTCTTTCTCCTCTTCAGCCCGGTGCTGGTGCCGGCGGCGATCGCCATCGGTCTGGCCGTGACGGGCTTTCTGACATCCGGTGCGTTCGGGCTTACGGGGCTGTCGTCGCTCTCATGCTTCATGGAGGAGGCCCGGAGGCTCGCGTCGAAGGCGTCGGAGCAGCTGGAGCAGGCGCGGCAGCGGATGACGGAGGCGGGGGGCACGTCGGGCAGCGGACCAAGGAAGCCACCTAGGGGACGAAGGGCATGCAGGACATGAAAAAAAAACAAAAACAAAAACAAAAATGGAAAAAAAATCTGCACCTTTCATTTGGAGGGGATAAATAAATATGTCGATCGAGTTAGTGTGGTGTCGTGGTGGTAGTTCTTGTGTAGGGTTGGGTTATGTGCGGGTCTTGCTTCGTTGTGAGGGGTTTAATACGCGCGGTTTTCTTCTTCTCATAGCCTTCATGCTTCGTTGTACATATGAATGGTAATTGTACTGCTGCCAATAAGTGTTTGAGGCATTCATCAAATATGTCTCGTAGTAGTACCTCCCTTGTGGTGGAGATAAATCCTTGCACGCCAAAATTCTGTCTAATTTGGCCTTCTGATGTTTTGTTGGGTTTGGGTTGCATCTTTCTCGCGGATCGTTTTGCACAGCTTACAAAGCATTCCTGATATAGTTGGATTGTGTTCTTTGAAAGCACTCCAATCTCTTTCTTTTATTCATCATCATGAAATAAATATTGTATTTCGAAATCTCTTTCTTCTATTCATCATCATGAAATATATATATCGTATTTTGAAATCTGTGCAGACGAAGATCAATCATTCCTTCATACTGAAAAAAAACTGTTTTGGGGCATGTCTGGTGAAGATCTTGAATGTTTTTATGAGGAAGGTTCTGGATTACTATGAATGGTATTAGATCGTATTCGATTCATGGTTTATATGGTTTATGCTGTACTGCGAACAACGGAGCACAAGTGCTTGTGATTGAATTTGGGATTTGTCATGATTAGATTTGGATTTGAATATCTAGCTTGGTGATCATGTATGCTAGGATTTATTTCTTTTTTTTTTTGGTTAAATATACTGGGATTTCTTGGAATCCAAATAATACTCTTAATAACCAACATTATTCAATCAAATTAAGGTATATAATTTTTTTGAAGTCAAACATGTATTATTAAAGTTATCAATCTCATTTTTTTCCTTATCAGAAATCTAATCTACTAAATAATCTTGATAGATATTCATTGGAAGAATGGACTCAAGAGTAGAGTCGGCATTTTAGAAAGTTCGCGGCGCTTAGAAGTTCAGTGTGCTTTTCCCTTTGATGTATCCTTATCCGGTTATTCATGAATCCTTAAATGACTGGTAAAAATCTACCAATTCTCGTCGATGTGGCTGCCTAAATCCTAAACAACCGTTTCGATGGATTCGTGAATAGTTTTGGAGTGGTTTGAGCTGATCTCATTATGTGACATGCCAAGGGTCAGGTCTCAAAGGTGCTGCCATCCGAGTTGTACAACATGATAATGAAATAACAAAATTGTTAAAAATGAAAATTCTTCACATACAGTGCAAGCATTAACGGTATGAAATTTATAATAAAATATTTGTACACCACAGACGATATAAAAATTAATATGGAACGCATCATCTTATCTGATTGATCCACATAGCCATCATTTTCCAACATGTATTTAATGCTAGCCGGTCGATTTTTTCATTTAAAATTTGTATGACGAAAATATCTTTCTTTAAAATTATGATATTTCTTAAAAATTATGATACTTCTTCACAAAAATTATGACACTCCTTACAAAAAATGCTAAACTGAAATAAGATGTCATAATTTTGTAAAGGATATCATAATTTTAAAAGGATGTCATAATATTGTTTCTGCATATATTCATTATCTTTTTTCTCTATATAGTATTATGACATCATTTCTTAAAAATTATGACACTCTTTCACAAAATTATGACATCTTATTTCAGTTTAGCATTTTCTGAGATGTCATAATTTTGTGAAAGATGTCATAATTTTTTAAAAATATTTTGATCGTATAAATTTTTAACAAAAAATCGATCTGCTAACATTAAATGCGCATTGAGAAACGATAGCTATATGGATCAATCGGACAAGATGATGTACTCCACATCAAATTATAAAAATTTTACATTTTATAAACGTTTGCACCATCGACAGTTCTACAGAGGATTCTCATATGAAGATGCGTTCAATAATGAAGCCATCACTCCTACGTTGACGAAGGGAGAGGTGGAAGTCTTGGACTTAGTAACGATATCATTTGAATTATTGAATTTTTTATTGAATTGTTCTCTTTAGCCTACTGATTCTCCAAACCATTCTCAAGTTATTAAGTTTATAAATGATAGTTCAACTGTTGATGAATTATTTACAAATACCTTTCGTTAATAAGGCCATAGGTTAGTGTTGATCTTGTTTTTGTTATTGGTTCTCATTTGCATCTATCCGGCGATTGCTTTTATATGAATAGGTGTACAAATACATACGTACACTCAAAATATTTTAAACCATTATCTTCTAATTGTGATAGGACATTTGGTGATTTTTCATCTGTTTTCAGATTTCAGGTTTCCCAAATGTCAAAATTGTGTCTATGGTCTTAAACGGTTTGAACTCTCACAAAATTCTCCCTACCCACATCCCCACAACCACCCCACCACCCCTTCCCGCACCAAACCAAAAAAAAATATCCAAATTAGTGCCTCTTCAATTACCCTAAATTGTGAGATTCATCATTTGGTATAGCAAGAGTTGAAGCTCTAAGGAATGAGAACCTTAAAGTATAGAAAATTACCGAAACTATTATAACAATCTAGTGATAAAAATTAAATATTTAAACACAACACAACAAAATATTGAAGGGAAATATGTGTCTATATACACACATATACAAATAAAAACTAGATATTTAAACACAAGATAACAAAATACCCAAGGGAAGTATGTGCTGCATATGTAGACTATATCTGCAAACATAAATAGTCAGTAAGAGTATCTGCATATAAAAGAGAAGCATAAATCTGAAAAGATAGGAGTGAATTGAACAATAAAAAAACACCTCTTGTTATTGTTTCAGTTAAACGACAGGTAGTTTTAAACATCAGAACCCTGCATACACCCCTCCAATAGGAATCCAGGTTCCCCATAGCAGACACTCCACTAATACTCAAACTGAGAAGGTTCATATACAGTACGACAATTATTATTTACAAAGAAATAACATAAATAATCACAGACTCACCGTCCAAACCAACCCTTCTGTGGCTGGATCTCACCATCATTCATAAGCTTATCAAGCACAACATTTAGATCCACTGACTGTCCATTCTCTGTAAGTTTCCGCACAGTTGCTCTAACCTGATCTCTAGAAAACCCCATTGTCACAACCTTGTCTACAACATCATCAATTGGCACTCTCCCAGTGCTCTCGCTAGAACTTGATTCGGTTGGCAGTGCTTGAGGCAATACTTTAGCTGTTGGGAGGCGCTGGTAGTTGCTTCCACCTGATGAGGGAGCAGAAGAAAAGGGAGATGGTTTCATGGTAGTACCGCTATAGTGGGATGGTGATCCACTGTAAGAATATGGTTCAGACAAACTAGGACCACTAGGTGCACCATAGCCAGCAGAATAGGGTATATGCATCGGGCTCGGCCTGATTGCTGAGGGTTCATACATGCTACTGTTTGGCCCATAAAATTGTTGAGTAGGAGGGGCCTGGTTGGTGCCTGAGTCAGAGGGCAGGTTGACGGATGCTATGAGGGTAGCTTTGAGATTGTGGCATATATGGTGATGGCTCCTCGGGGGGATGGGTCAATGGAGGTTGAAGCTGAGGAGGATTTGGAGCTTGGGGTGTCTGGATTGGTTGAGAGTATGGCTGCTGTAGCTGAGGTACTGGTTGGTATTGTGGTGGTGGTGGTGGCGGTGGTGGCTGTGGTTGCTGTACAGGCATCTGGTACTGCTGATGTGTAGTATCCACTGACTGAACTGGTGGGGCAGGCAGGGTTCTTGAGCTAGAGAATGTATAGTAGGCATCTGGGGCTGAGATAATTGTGAAGGATAAGGGACAACAGGAGATGGATTTTGTTGTTGTGGAGGTAAAGGAGCATGAGGAACAAGGGGAGAAGGATGTGGAGAAGGTTGAGGTGGAGCAGCTGGGGTTTGAAGTGGTTGTTGGACAGGCTGTGTAGGTGGAGCGACTTGTTGCTGATAGTCTGGTTGTCCAGTGTTAGTTTGTTCGGGTGACTGTTCCCTCTTGGAAGCTTGTAACTTGGCAAGTTGTAGCTGAGCCTCTGCAATATCTTGTTTATCACGCAAAACCTGCACACCAGTTTGGACCTGCATTGAATAAATTTCAAATTTGGGTTAAATATGATTCAGATGCAAGCTTTCAAATACCCATGCATGAATTAGAAAGAACATGGAGAGGGAACAAACAAGGTGACTTACATAACAAATCTTATATATGGTAACACATCACATCTCAGGAAAAAAATAAAGAAAAAAAAGGAAGGAAGGGGTGAGGATTGGCACATGTTGATCTGTGACTGCCTTTCAGATAACCTTTTCTGCCCGATAAAACCAAGATGATAGTGTGGCTGAGATCCTCATTTTGGAAAGGATCTTCATATGCATGGAGAATGTTTTGGCAGGCAATACTTGGATCTCTAACATCTACCATCAGAGGAGTCTTATGTTACATCTCCAGTAACCTCGTCAGAAATTTGATCTTTACATATCATTTCAACTACCAACTCCTCTTCTTATTCTTATTTTTTCCATGAATAACAGTATCCCCTTTACAAACTACAGAAGAAAGAAGGTTATGCCATCCTAATCCTCATGATCTGCTAATGCTAGTGGCTTTTTTTTTTTTCTACTTTCAGGTGATTCCTCAGTAGTTTGTTAGGTTTAGAGGCCTAAAAAGCACTGAGTTTGAGATTTGCAGCTTGAAGGTTTTATCGTCCCTATGTTGATGGATAACAGATATAAACAATAAATATGATGTCTGATTAGTACAACACGAACATATGGCTTCCAAAATGCAAGGATATTCAGGTTCATGTCGTTTATACCTGTGGGCAGTTGGAGGTCGTAGCAACAGTATATAGACTAGGTTTCTATCAAAACAGTGAAAAAAATCCAGATTGATCAACAAGAAGAAGGAAAAGAAATAGGGTTGAGGAAAAGTAGAAGAAAGAAAATGCAAGAACATATGCTTGAGAAATCCAACTCAACAAAAGGAATGAAGTGTATCAACTGGGTTAATCCAAAAAAATCTTTTAATCCAGCAAACCTCTTTTTTACAACTTAAGGTTCAACAGGCAACTAAATCCTGATATCTCCTATGGAAATCTCCATCGTTTATATAATGCAAAGGCTATGGAATTATGTATATGTACATCTCTATGATTAAAAAGTGGTCATCAATTGAGGCCTAGAGTTAAAGGGAAGAACCTCCATATTTTAGAAACCTATATTAATAAATCTAAGGTGGATAGTTATATCTCTTCAAACATGCATGAGACGGTTATCTTCTACCATTTGTACTACATAATAAGCAACTCAATCATGATTCCATGATGGAGCATAATCTCCCCACTTAATGACCCAATTGCTGGACCTTCCCAACTATTGGCTGTCTCAATGTTCGGTACATTTTAGTCCCAGTCTTAGGCCAAAAATTTTGGTGTTTCATTTCGTCTTCGACAGTTCTTTAACGAGAATCGTTTAAATTGGAAATATAGTTAAAAATAGATAAGCACTGGTAAAGAGATAAATGTGGGAAAGGAACTACTAGTATCAATATTCCAACATCCATGGGTACTCCAATCAGTACACTGAAGTTGTATCTTTTTAAAGAAATCCAAGTCGGAGTGCATAAACAGAAAAAGTCTCTGAAAAAAGAAAAGAAACTAACTGAAAAGAGTAAGCATGAAACATGCGCACAACTGATTTGTATCTTTTAGTTGCCTTGCATACCTATTTCTTTGATATGTCTAATCTATGGTTAAGATAACCATATTACACCTCTTGTACACTATAAAGGTATATGAGACATCCCCCAATTGATGGATCACTAGACCGCAAGTTGTATCAGTTTTCAACTTAAGGATACAACAGTAAAATGTTGTGGTTTCCGAAGATGCACACCATAAAGTTCCCATTAATCCAAAAGATGTTTACAGTACACACTTTCAACTACAAGAAATTTCTGTACAAGAAACCTCATCCAGAAGCAAGATAGTGTCACATTCTGCATCTTGTTGGATTGCCCGGTCACTTCACCTCATCTTACAATAGAACTTAGAATCCTAGAGATATATAACTCACCCTTCAATTCTTCTTCATCTGCCAATCAATGTGGTCACTTTCTACTCTTATTGTGAAACAACTTCAGGCTGTACATATATCCAAGATAAATACTTGGATTTCAAGCAATATGGACAGTACAAGGCCTAAATTTTATAGTTAATGTTAGTTGCTGATATATCATTTACTAGTAAATTGTTGTTTACTTAAAATATCTATTCATTCAGCATAAACATGATGAGTTAATTGAAACAATGGATAGAGTTTACACCATGTAACATCATTACAACATGGACAGGTAGTATTGCGCAAAATAGGACTCACCTGGGTCTTCTCATATTTTATCTAATTTTCATCTGTGCAATATCTTTCATGAACTTTTCCTCCTTTTGGTTTTTTTACTCATCTTTTAATTTTGACTCATGCAGTTTTGAGCGATTAACTTATGTAGATTTGCAACCACATGATAGAAAACTCAGTAAAGATCCTTTTTAATTTCTACAAAAGGGTACTTTGTATGCAAGTAGAAGAATGGACCAGGAATGTTGGTTCCATTAGATGGTTAATAGATGATAAGAACAAATAGTAATGTCATGTCAAGCTTTAAGACTTGAATTGTGCCATTTAGAAAGTCAAAAATTTAGGCATTGAAAATGGGAGAAATAAAAGGGAAAATGTGAAGGTCTGAAAGAAAATTGGCATCCTAAATGTACAGAACTTGTGGGGCCAAAAAAAGGATCCAGATTTCTATAGCTGCAAATGGTGAAAATATTTGAGCTTGTCACCCAATAATGACATTTATTGAATTGTTACAAGTCAAACCAACTCTCAGTTACTTTTGGGAAGAAAGAAAAAAAGAACGGCACTGACTGGAACAAGAAAAATCATAGGGATAAACCAAGGTAGGCAAAATTGCCAATGACTTTATCAGAGTTTCAGACGAAATAACACTCACTTTCAAGAAAGTAGTAATTACTACAAAGGTAAAGTGAATTCAAATTTTATAGTTAAACAATGGAAGAATTTTGGACATTTAACAGCTATCTATGGAAGGATTAAAACTTCAATTTTTTTACTATTCAATTTACAGGAAAAAGAATCATGCTTTTGGTAAATGATTTTCCCAAGAATATGGGAGGAGAACAAAGATACAGAAAATTAAGTATAAAAACCGCTTTTCTTGTGAATTTCAAAATATAATATGAGGATGGATTTGAAAAAATTAACAGCTGAGCTTTGTCAGCTAAATCTATGGAACCATTGCCAAAGTATTCAATAATCATTATAAGCAGCTTTAATAGGAGAAGATAATTTTTTAGCTCTGGTCTAATATAAGAAACCATATACCAGTTTGTCTTAGAAGGACACGAATGAAATCATTAAAAACAAGGCTGTCAAACCACCGGCTTAACAATAGCAGATTAAAGCCAGCCTTGAGGCTAATTCTTTCAATCTTGTTAGCTACAATTTGTTGTTGTAATGGTTAACAATTTACCAATTAATATCTGATTCAACAATATAGATAGGAGCAATGCATATAGCGGTCAGAGCATTTATATCTTTGAGCCAATCAAGATATTCTTGCACACATCATAGTTACCTTTTCCTGCCAAACTCTTATTTAACTGGGATGCTCACTGAAATGCTTAGAAAAATGTTATCGTCCTGCTTTTACCTTGCACCAGAATAGATCATCTTACTATATTTCATGGGAGAGCCTTTTGATCACACTCTCCCTTCATTTTTGTAATTTTTTGGAGCCAGAATTTTCTTATATTGTAAGGGTCCTATTACAGCCCAAATGTAACTAGAATAGACATTTTTTTTAGAAAAGAAAAGGCTGCCTTTTCTTTGCAATCAGAAAGAAAGAGAGAGAGAGAAATATGGAAATCTAAGCAAGGAAACAAACAGTTTAAGGACCCAAGAAAATGAGAGAGAAATGAATAGTGGTCACATGCTGACTTAATTCTCACTTTAATATTTTTCCCTTCACAAGTCAGGTGAATTGCATGTGCCAAATAATAGCATAAATGTAAGGAACCGAAATAATTATGCAGTCCAAGCACAGATGCCGCAGCGACAGACCAAAATGAGGGAGGCTTTGCATCATTAAGCAGAACTGTTTTTATTTTATTTTTTAATAGGACGAGAATTCCAGACCAAAATGAGGGTGAAGGCAGGATCGAACCAAGGTCACCGGCACCCAACACCCAGTGACTACCAACTCAAACCTGTTGGAACCCTCTAAGATTCAGTTATTATGCTGAAAGCTGGCCATGAAACTTCAAAGCCTTCAAGAAATGGAGAGAACAAAGCAAAGAAGTTTTTGTGCTAGAAGTTCTTTAAATTGGCTTTCTAAACCAAGAAGGTTTAGAAAATCTTGAAGGCAAGCATATAATGAAGGTTTGTTTGCAAATACAACTCTTTATCCAAACAAAGGAAGTAATCCTAACTGCTAACTTTGTAGCTAGGAATTAATAAACCCAAGAAACAGTGGTAGCATTAGTGGTGCAAATCAGCCTTGCAGCTCGCGATCTCGACTCAGGTCTGAGCTCGATTTGACTCAACTATTACCGAGATTGAGTAGCTCAAACAATTTTTCAAGTGAAGCTTGAGTGGTAAAATACTTGGCTTGAAGGCTTGCGAGCATAGTTGAGTATACATATTTTAATAATATTATATTTATTATAATAATATTATTAATTTAATATTTAAAATGTAATATTTATATATTTTTTAAACTGACCTAACTCCTAACTTTTAACTACATTTTTAATTATGACCAAGATTCAAATTAGAGCTCAACTATGGTCTAGTTGATATTCAAGATGAGTCGAGCTAATCTCGAGTATTGCTTTGTTTTTTGGATTGAATTGAAAGCTTGAATATAAAGGTTCAATCGATCTCAAGTCGAGTTTCAAGCTCGAGTATTTTAAATCGAGCCGTGCTCAAGCCTCCAACTATTCAACTTGGCTTGACTCGATTGCACCCCTAAGTAGCATAAGGTGCCCAAGTCAAACCACAGTAAAACCAAACTATTTAGTTTTAAGCAAAAGTCTAGAGAACACATACCTCCCTTAAAATATTCTCCAGTTGTCTTAACTTCCCATCAGTGCTTCCATGATTATTCCCAACAGAAACCTTCAATTCATCAACACAGCCTTCAAGGTAACGAGTTCTACTCTCCAGCTGTGATAACCTTGAACCAACACCTTCCAAAGCATGTAGCAGATTATCAGCATATTTCTTCACTATACAATCGATCTCAGCCACTGTAGCCACATCATATGCATCTCTTTGTTTGTCATGACTGACTTTTGCTGTTTCATGGGGTTCGAGAATACCAGAATACTGCATGAATGACAAAACAAAGAGATGTAAGAGGATATTCTGTAGATTAAGCAAAGAACTCAACAAGACTGAAATATAGATATCTACTATACCATGCAACAATGGATTCACCATTATAGATCTAAACATTTGCTCACATAAAACAGCACGCCTACAAGGACTAATTATGTTATTTGACTAAGTTAGCATATGTCTCAGTCTTCTTGTATACAGAAGCATCCATTCACAAGCATTTGCATACAGGACAACATGATCACATGCTGCCTGCATCATATGCCCCTGCATCACCAACTATTTAGTTATTTTTGTTTCAAAACTATCGTCGGAGTTAGGATTATCACTCAGAACTACATCACCACCAGCATGCATTAAATACTACCACAGTTAATATCAAAAGGAATTGAGCTACTATGTCTTATCAGTCTGTTCTTTACTGGCCAAATACAGCCATGATATGGTGGCCTGTGCTCCTGTATTGTGAATGCTGGATTTGCCCATCAGCAAAGCCGGAAACTAATATTTATTTAATGGTCTCTTGGCAAGAAAAATGGCACAATAAGGTACAGTACCATACTGTGCCAACTGGTGAAGAATAGGCTCAAGTCATGTCATCCGTCAACTAGGCTTTTCTAGCAAAAAAAGAAAAGCTTCAAGCTAAGTTCAGGACCATAGCAAGGCTGAAACTTAATAACATATAAAATTACTGAAAGCTTGAAAGATCCGTTAGTTATTTATCATGGACGCCCAAGATTAACCTCGAACATAAAACCCATTCTAACCTTAACTTTTCACATATTTCTCCCAATTTGACACTCTCATCCCTTTCCACTGCCACCTCCACCTCACCTGTCAATAGCTGACCATGCCTAATCGTACCCAACAACCACCTCTCCTCTTCTCATTTTCGAGTGCATCTCTCTTCCACCACCTTCTCCTCATATACCCTTGCCATATCTCTTCAGCCATCTCCTCTGCCTCCTATATCCCTTGCCCTGCCTTATCTCCTTCAGCCATCTCCCCTCCCTCCTTACCCTTGCCCTTATCTCTTTTAACCATCTCCTCTCCCTCCTTCCCAACACACACACACACACACATACGCATACACACACAAGAAAGGGAAAGAAACCACAGAATGGTCTGTGATGTCTAGGCCTTCATAACCAGGACCACCGGGGCTTGGCTTGTCATGTTGTGCTACTTCAAGCCAGATCCATGCTCCCTCAGTTACATTAGGCCAGGCCTAAGCACAAGGCCAACCAGTGCATTATCAGCCCTATTGATTACCATAGGTATAAAATTTCATACTTGGATTCTTGAGTCCCAACATGTGTATATCACTATATTCAACTCTCCTCAAGTGCGTAATGGATTTGGTTGTATTCTGAACACTATCTGAAACACATTTTGGAAGGTAATGGACGGTTGACATGCGGAAGAAACATATGATCTTAACCATAATTTTACCATTTCTAGTTTTATAAACAGGTGGGCAGTTGACTAAGTCATGTAACTTTCAGTTTTATTTCATTTTAGTGGGTTGCACACCAGCAAAGGCACTTGAAAAGACTTTGAATGGATATATCAGCTTCACCTAGGTTAGTTTCTGAAGAAACAAAACTTATGTCGCTGGTTATTCCTAGGCATGCATTATTCAATCTTGCAAACAAGTTTCATTTTTCTAATTAATAATCTGGATCTCAACATGTTAATCCCCTTTCCAGCCCAATCCCAAAATGACATGTAGCACTTGATTTTTGTTATTCAGACAAAATAGTCCCTATTGTTCAACTCATGACTGATCTGGATGGTTGCCATATGTTTAAGACTGATAATCACCTATATTTTTCTATTATCAAAACACAAACTCTTTACAAAAAAGGAGAGAGGAGAGTAAGCCATCTATTTACATAGTTTGCATTCTAACAACAGAAAAAATAAATCATCATTATAGATGCCAATCAACCGAATCAATTATTAGTTAAACAACGTGATATGGTTCCTATTCTGAGAAGGAAGCCCATGCCACCAGTGATAGGTCCCCACCATCCTTATTTTTCTTAAATTTTATTTCCTAGTTCCTAGTTATTTTTCCTTATTTTGCAATTGTTGTAGGATTAGTTCTTTTCTTGTTTTAGGTTAGAAATATGTAAGCCCTATGGCCTAGGGATTGAAGCATTGATTCAATAAAATTGCCCATAGGCTTTTGGATGTTTTGATCCTCCTGAAGTGATTGAGCATCTCTCCATCTTTCTCTTCTCCCATTGACAGAAATCGGGCTCCTATCATATTGGTATAAGGGCATCAATCCTGTGCATGACCCTAACATGCAAGCAAAAGGAGAAGCTTGGCATCACTGATCTCAAATTACATCATGGCTTTACAGGATGTGTCTCCACTTGATAATCAACTTGAGGTGCAAATTATTTCAACTGATCGGCAGATTGCGAAGTTGAGAGAAGTTGTCCCCAGGTCAATTGGAGACCTTGCTCAACAAATTGCAGCAATAAGCGGCACCACAAATAATAGACAAATTGATCTATTATTGGGATAGGTTAACAATAAAATCATGGTGATTGGTGTGATCATAATGGTAGCAATGATCATGATGCTCATCCAATTAACCGCAATGAACAAGGAGTTGGATTTCACGGAAATCAATATCATCCTTGCTTGACAGCGGAATTTCCAACTAGATGAATTTCATGAGCCAAGAAATTTTTCACTTCCATCATACTCTGGCAGAATGAGAAGTTGAGATCGCCTCAACCAGCCTCAAAGAGATGCCATCCGATGGTATGATTGGTTTGAGTCATGCAATTGAGAACCCACTTGGGAGGAATTTGTTGGACTTCTGATGCGCTTCAGTCCAAGTGAACACAAGAACGTCAAAGGCGAGCTTCCGAAACATCAACAAACTACCATGCTAGAGTATCAAGTCTTGCTCACATCATCGGTCTAAACAACAACTTATAGGGACAGTGGGGATTTACTAGTGGTGGCATGGGTTTCTGATTTAGAATAGGAATCGTATCACAACAGGGGCTATTTTGACCAAATTACCATAAAGTGATACATGTCTTTTCACACACACACACACAGAGAGAGAGAGAACTGTTCTGAAAGTAGAATCAAAGTAAGGGACTAACATGTCAAAATCCCTTAAAAATTTTGTTTGCCATCCCAATACCATTATAAGCCAACATTATTTGTTTAGTTGCTCTATATGAATAAGGCTGCGATCATCAATAATTATAATGGTGTGATCAGATATTCAATAACCTCATAAGGCAAGATGAGATTCATGAACTTCCCTTTATGCATGTAGCTATGGTCGTGTTACTGGAGCAGTTAATGCACCAACACATGATCTAGACATTTCTATACTCAAGAGGCTTGAGTAGTGACCTTAACATTTTACCCCAAATCAGACCTAAAGAACCAGAAGAACAAGGTCAACCATCATATGGTGCTGTTTCGATGCCTGCTCTTTCTGATTTCTTTTAAAATCAGGAAGAACAAGGTGCATCACCCATCATAAGGTGCTGTTTGGAGAACCACTGTTAACCGTTTTCTTTCCTCATTTTCTTCCTCTTTTTGTGCCAATATTTATCAGCCAATGCGATCTCATGAGTGATAACCTCATTTCAGAGAAGATCCATAACCACTTCATATAACTAACATAATGACAAATAGATTGAAGTTAGGAGCTATGGAAGTATGGAAAGCAATAACATCATGGAACAGATTTATCTGATAGATGTCTTCTAATGCCACAACCAACTCCAGCACTTTATACTGCCCCATGATAGATTCCTTGCACTCCAACTGTTATGTTGATTTCATAAATAGACCTCTTGCATAGGGTTTGCACAAAGTAATTTCTTTCACTATGCACATGAATTAACTTATATTTAGGAACAGATATCAATGAATCTTGACCTATCAATAACAATCTCAATAGGAAAAATCATTACTATTATACATTGCTAGGAGAAGACTTCAATCCTAATATCATTCCATTTATGGTGACATTGAAGCTTTAACACATCAATGAACATATTCGTTTCATCCTCAGATATTGTTCCAAAAAGCATGTGATCACTGAATGCTAAAAAGAACAAATAACAACAATCCTTAAATACAAGATCTTAATTCATGCGATAATCCATTCAACCAATTGAATTCTATCAAAGATGACACACCAGAATCAAATTTTATAAGACAAATCAGAATTAAACTGTAACTAATAAAATATCAAAAATGACATGGGAGTTAAAATAAGAACATGCATCCATATGCAAGATATGTATTGAAAACTAAGGGCCCAGAACTCAGCCAACATCACCACTATGGTTATATATTCATTCTGTTTTGACAGCTTTGCAGAACATCAGAGGATCTCCTACATTTCTGAACTAATGCCCTAATACAAGTTTTGCATATGCAAAAACTCATAAATATACAAGGGTAAATCCTAAAAAAAGGAGTCCAAACATGAAAGCCTCATGGCTGCATTTTTGTTCCTGAAATTTTCACATTAAAGGAAAACAACAAGATCAAATTAATTGCATACAAAAAGTACATTATTTGATAAGTATGGGAGAATGTGAAACTACTCTATACAAGGTATAATGAAATTAGTATATTGGTACACAAATAGTTAGCTCATGTTCATCACCATGCAAGCACAGGAAAGTAAATGGATCAGATTCCAACTAGACTGCAGGTGATTCAGATCCAATTCATCGAGAAAATTGCCTGATCAAACTGGATCAAACAATATGGCAAGCCACTAAGGTGACTGTGTAGGTTTGTTTCAGATAAGGGTCCCATACCAAATGCAGCAACATGAACAGGTCTGATAAGCATGCAAAAGGTTGAAATGAGTGGATGATCAAGGGCCTGGGCAGAAGGAAGACTGGTGCAGACGTTACAGTTATATTTGTTCTGGGGTTAGGAATATGTGCCAAGATGGTGGGAGTGGGACTTGGGAGACCAATAAGCTGGGGAAGAGTAAAAGAGGAAAGTAGCAATAGATGTATATCATGTCTTATACATAAAATGTAATTACTATGAAACACATATGTTAACAGCATTTGAATTGGATGGTTACCAGATTGGATCAACCCTCTCCCATACTGATACTTGGTTAATAAGATATTGATCAGTTAATAGGGCATTGGGTTATGAGATACAAGTAATAGGATGCAATTTAAAGCATATAAAGGTCATCATCATGCAGATAAAGAACAAATGTTTCATATACCAAAATTGAGATTGTAAGATTTTGAGGGTGTTATGCCTTGAACAAGAAAAGGAAACTTCTTTAGTTTATGCATAATTAATATTCAATGAACCAAAAGCAATCTATGGAGACCAAGAAACTGAAATATTTCACAGTAAATCTCCTATGCTTGAATTCATAATTTAATCAATGTATAGATGAGACTTTTTAATGCTTCCATCAGCCATGATAACATGGAGGTCTCCTTCCATCACAAACCATGTCAACATTAGAGAACGCAGGCCTGTTATATGATCCTTAAAACGGATAGAAAAGATATGCACCTAGACAGCTAATCATGAGTTATAATGCAGGTATGCAACTGATGGTTATACTCATGGAGTATGTGCTTGTTTACAACAATACAATATTCAAAAAGTAATCTGTCCAGCCGCATATCTGTGTGTTACCACCCAACTGCCCTGCACAGGATCTAAGCCTCTTTTGCATGTAAAGTAGCAGCATAGGTGTCAGCCAAGCGGCCTGCATAAGCCACACACCTGCACATTTGGCCCTCCACCTTCTTTACAGCTTCCTTTATTCTTTTCAGTATCTTTATTAAGTTATTTTAAATTTTCTATTCTTTTATCTATTATGATGAATTTATTTCTCTTAAATTCTTTTTAAATATGAACCGCATAGCTGCCCACCTAAGTGGCTGTATGTCAGTCAGGCTCTATGTGGTACCTTGATTTTTGGCATACAGGCAACCACTTTTTCAAACTTTGAACAATGACACATGACATACACCGTAACAAGCAATAACAGGGAACCATGCTCACCCATTGGCTCAACATTCCACATGATCATGTGCAGATGGAGAGAGAAACTGCACTGTCAAACAAACATACATTATATACATGCAATAGTTTCATGGTACCTTCACAATATGTTAAAAGAACAACTTGTTAGAAATTCTTTAAAAGGTGTTTACCAATTAGAATATACCTCCTCTAGGATTGCAGTTTGCAACAAAGTAAGACACAGATCTAAGGTAATGATGAACAAAAACATCCAAACCATTAACCATATATTGACATAAATAAATAGGTCTCTCAATTGAAGCAATGAGAAATATGTAGGCAACTTTTATATAGCAGCAAACTTCCCACATCACAAAGTGGAAACTCTCACATAGGAACAAATGGTGCCCAATTTGGGTCCTTTCTATTGTCCTAATCAGGAGAATTCTCCAAAGGTTTGATCCAAAAGCAACACTGTCATGTCCATAGTTATCCTTCA
Source organism: Elaeis oleifera (assembly GCA_000441515.1). Classification (NCBI taxonomy): domain Eukaryota; kingdom Viridiplantae; phylum Streptophyta; class Magnoliopsida; order Arecales; family Arecaceae; genus Elaeis; species Elaeis oleifera. The sequence goes on along the minus strand of KE505191.1, from coordinate 16,584 downwards.
TGCAAGTAGGATTAGGCACATGTAATGCATGTGGGAGAGAGGACAGATAGCAGCAGCATGATGCAGGTAAGAGGCATGGATGGCTCATGGCTGTAATGGCTCTTATTGGGAATGCTCATCTTTCTCTATTTAATATCTAAAATAAATCATCTGCAATCACGTGAATGAGTTCATTGCACATCAGATGGACATTCAAGTGTTTGCATCACATATTAGTATAAAAATCTAATCAATCCTCACCTGTATTAGCAAAATAATGCAGCCTTCCAGCTAAATCTGTATCAAATATGGTTTGGAGGCCCTCAAAAAGGAATTTTTGGAGTTTAAAGAGAATTTCTGGACACCGCATATAAACTCCATTGAGAATCCTCATTAGGAGCTGGGGGACTTGGATTTGGTTTCTAAGCATCTAGATTTAGTTTCTAAGGGTACAGTAGCACAATTAAAACAAAGGGAAGACCATGTTGCTATTTTGAAATTCCAGCATGCACCAAATCAAGGTTCGCGGACTCGATACCAGACCCCATGCCAATTGCCAGCCGATACGGTATGGTATGTATCCATACCATACCGTACTGTATCGGACCGTACCGACAATAGAAAAATAAAAAAATCCCACCTAATGGCCAAAAAAAAAAATCAAGCCAAATCGGACTGAACCAATACCGTATCGAACCAAACCACCAGTATCGGATGGTTCAGGCCGATACCAAACCAACCAATTCAGTCCGATTCAAGCCATTTTTCGAAAATCGGCCTAAACCAAATAGATTTTCCGCCGGTATGATACGGAGTGTACCAGCTGGTTCAGGCCGATACGAAATACCATGCACCAAATGATTGAAATCTCACATGAATCACAAAATTATTGAACAATAGTTCTATGACAAAGTGTATGCAAAAAATAACTTAGATTTTGAGCCAAGAATTTAAGTCTTTAAGATCTAATTAATTAGCTAATGTCAGGCAGCACCTATGAAGTATACTTCCAGCATATTAAAGCATGTAAACAGTGAAAGGAGTAAAAAGTGGGAAGAACGGTAAGGAAGAGGAAATAGATGTGGGTACAAAGAGGTCTTAAACTCCAAAAGGAAGAAGAGATTGAGATAGAGGATAAGAAAGTAGAAGAATTCTGAGTGGAATCCACTACTAGAGTCAAACAAACACCAACCCAAATTTCATCAGTTCTCCATAGCACTTATTCCCTAAAACATGCTTTTACATAGATACTAGATGACTCTTCATATCCCTGCACATTAATGCATCATGACTTCCTAAAGACAGGGTCATAAAGAATAACTACTTGTGTTAACTCTAAAGAGATTCATGCATAAACCATACTATTGAAGCCTAAAAACTTCAAAACCACATTCATGAGCCAAAACAAGTATTTAAAGCTTAACCACAAATTATTGACTAGCTAATAGAACTTCTTGACTCAGACTAAGATATGAACTAGGTATATGGGCTCCCAAAATGGGTTGATCAGTAAAAGTTAATTCTTTGATCTTGGATTATTGAACAGAAGAGAGAAGCAGAGAATATATAACACCTGAGATGCAAGGGATAAGATAGAGGGTCTTTTTTTTTCTAAACTCCAAGAACTAATTACATAAATTGAATCCCCTATTTAAACAAAGAAGACCCTGACTAGACATTTAGAGTCCCTAAGTAATCCTGATAGGTGGCAGGCCCCACCATGAGAAGAAAAAGATGAATAGATGCACTCTTCTTGGGGCATATACAGATGCCCAAATAGAAAAGGAAAAACAGCAAGCATCCATTCTCTTCTACTCCCCTCTTTTCTTCATAGGCAGCCCACCTAAAGGGCTCCACAACACAAATCGAAGGGCTCAAATGGCTTGTTCTGTTAGGTTATGCCCCATAAATGTCTACCCAACCATCCAAAAGCTCTGAAATGTTTTAAGCTTAGAACATGACTCATTAAGACTTACTAAGCCTGAAAATATAACAAAAAAAAGAGAATTAAGCAAACTAACGAAACAAAATATGTAAGATGTTGACAATCCCAGCCCTTCAATGCATCACACGATAATCTCCAACCTCACTCCAATAGTATTCTTTAACCCATATCAGTATACTGCAAACAATCACCCTACAGAACACCGTAGGCATCTTTTTATTCAAGTCTTAATGCAGGTTAGGTAGCATCTATTCTCTTATTTCCATTGCTATGGGGCTCACTGATGCCATCACTGTTGAAGAAAGGGTTTTATGGTCTAAGGGAGGGACAGAATAGATAGAAAAACACCCTAGAAGGCTTTCTGATTGCTCATCCGAGCAAAGGAGGGCTGAGATTGCATGATCACCGATTTATGAAGGTGTACTTGGACAGTATCTCTCCAATTCATGGTTTAGAAGAGCATAAAAAGCCTGCTTGAATGGTTCAGATTTTAATTCAGTATTATGTCTTTGGCATCTAATTGAGTTTAGGGGTGATTCAGGAAGATCTTTTAAAATGAAAAAAGGGTCACTATTCACACTACAATACCATAAACATTGATGCCCGACTAAAGCCTTTGTTTTTCTCCTAAGCCAAGTCCAATAGAGTACCAATATCCTGGGAGTTAAGACTCCAAAATAGGAAGGAATAGTAGTCATTTGAATTTATAAGGGAACTGCATTAGTTGTCCAAAACACTGTAACAGAGATATAATTGAGTACTAAGAGAAGGCCCAGTAGAGCTTCCCTTTCTTTCTTCTTTCTTCTCTTATTTCCCTTATTTCTAACCGTCTACTAGCTTCTCCTTTCTTCCATATTCTGCTACTCTTCTTCTTCTTTGCTGGATAAATGCATCATAGATTAATTTCCGCACATTATTAGAATCTGTTCTATTAGATTAGTCCTGTTATTTTTCTTGACTGCCAGATTACCAGATAGCTGAATTAAATTTCTTCTGTAACCAAAACTTGATCCGATGTGGGCACTTACTTTTCACTTCTTCTAATCTAATTGAACCTGTCTCACACTTAAGTTCACCTAGCTTGACATTCTTTAAGCTCTGGAAACTCTTGCCAATGTTTTGAAACCACCCAGAAAATCTAGGGCTAAAGTACGACCCCCTTTCCCACTTAAATTAAGGATCCAATTTAGATCTGCCCTGTTTCCCTGTCCATGACAGCAAGCACCTAAAACTTTCAGCATCCTGATAAACTTTTACCCCTGTTGTCCTACAATTGCTCATTCGCAGCCCTAAACCTAGTGTCCTAATCAGATTGGTAACAGAGCATCAAGAGATCTTATTCTTCTTTGTTTTCCTTGATATTTCTTCTTTCTTTCGCCATGGTTTCTCATGCTTTGCTCACAATTATAAGGTACCAAACAATCCATCTAACAACTTACCTGGATCAAGATACAGAACCGGTTCCCCAGGAGAGACAGAAATTCAAAACAGACACGAGCCTAAAATAGACAAAATATGCAACAAATCCACGAAAATACATATAAAATTAGATTTAAAAATTAGATTTTGAAGTCACAAAATATGACAATATATAAGTATCCACAAAACACGTAGAAAATTAGAAGTTTTTTAAGAGACCAAAAAAGGTGGTCATCAAATTCTTAAAAACTCCTTAATTACGGCAAAGAACGTAATCATATGCATTCCCAATCAATATTAATCAACTGATAGAAGTACAAAATAGATGAAGGACCATACTCTGAGACTGGAGGAACCGATCTTCTTGGAATCGGCGGCATCGAGGCCGGCATTCATGGGCGGCCATGAGCCGACGGTGCGGATAGGCTGGAAGTCGTAACTCGGAAGGATCTCCTCCTCCTTGATCACGCCTCCATTGTTCCGGGGCTCCTCTTGGGGATCCATCAGATCAAAGAGATCGCCGCCCTGCGACTTTTCCAACATCCCCGTGACCTGCTTGTCCATGAAATGCGACGACTTCATCGAATCCCAGAAGTACTCGACCCAGGGTTCGAAGAAATGTGCTCCAAAGCGACCTCGCTCGGGTGTAAAAGAGGAAGAGAAATTAGATGAACATTGCTTGTGAGCCCCGCTGCCGATTTATATATCTGTACGGATTTGTCATTTGCGAGGAGGCGATCGGTTGATACGTAGACCCCAGTTCGTAGACGCGAACCCAAACCGCTTACCTCGATCTGGACCGGACCACCGGAACAACCCAATACTCGGCTAGGCTCCGCCCGTCCATGATGGTCTTGATGGGCTCTAAAAGACGAGACTTGGGATCGGCCTGGTTATTTTCTATGGTTCTTTCCCATCCAATTCCGTCTCGTCGGCAGAATGTTTTTGCCACCCAAAATATAAAATTGGCAGAAGATACTTATAAGCGAAATTCTTTGTGCACCGCAGGGTGCAAAAATCGTGCACCACAGGGTGCAAAAATCGTGCACCACGGTGATTCGCTCATGTGAAGGTTTGGAGACGCCAATGGGAAAAAAAAAATCTTTTTTTGCCAGGCCCATGCGAAAACGATTAAACGAATCACCGCGCGTAGTACGCAATTTTTTGCATCGTACACGGTGCACAAAGAATTGCTCTATTTGTGACTGGATTTTTTTTTTTTGCTGTAATTTTTTTATATAATTAATGGGTTTAATTTTTAAGAGAATGCTAATCCTTCCTAACTAGTAAAATATTCTCATAATACATGGGAAGGTTAAAAAGATTCTAGTATTAAATTTATAAAGATAAATTACTGATAAAATAAACTTAGAGGAAGAGATTGAATCATTTAGATATAAATTTTACTAGATAGGGATAAAAAAATTATGTGATAATAGTATAACCAAAATTATTTCAATGATTAAGAACAAAATTTGAAAGCAAATGAAAGGGTTTTAAATAAACTAGCCAATTTTATATTTTCTGGAAAACTCGATGTTATTTTTAAATCATTATAAAATAAATAGTTAATAAGTACAGATGATAATTATGGAATTTTAAATATTAATTAAAGGGTAATATATCAATAAAATAATATGGTATGTCTGAGATAATTTAATAAATATGAAAACAAATACAAAAACAATAGAAGGTCCTGAAAATATTATTTTTTTTAATAGTAGCAGATCATTCAAACAAGTCTTGTATGAATACATCCAAGATAATTTGAAAATAAAATACCCTTAAGAGATCTAGGGATCGTTCCCCAATTAATCCATAGCAAATCAGCCGAATGCTCCGCAACATAAGTCGCAATCCAATCGGCTGCCATATTGACCTCTCGAAAGATGTGCCTGATATAGAGACCTGCATATCCAAATAATAGAAGAGAAATATCCCGAAGGAGATGATGTGAAATAGTCCCCTTGCATACATCTCTAAATTCAGGATACCATCGCGGCGGGATCATCCTTAATAATAATGTGATCCATGTATAGGGTCCTTCGAGCATAAACAATTCCAGTCCATACAGGCCGAAGCTCCATCTCAGATACTATAGGCTCGAACAGTTGGCAGCCTCCCATCGCAAACAATCTAGAATTAAGCCCACGGATCATAAAAGCTGCGCCTCCCAGTTTGCCCCGAACACTTCCATCAATTTAACCTTACGGTATTCTGGTGAAGGGGGCTTCTAAATAATAAACATCTGTTGGTTCACTACAGGAGCAAGGTGGTAGTCCCAAGTCGTTGAAGATCTCTAAGTCATATCGATCATCTCCGCTGACAGGATAAGGGTTTTCTCCAAAATAAACTTTGCCAACGTCCTCCTTAACTCAAACATCAGACTATTTTGGCTAACTAGATGTGTTAGGCCACGTAAGATGCACTAATGAACATGATATGATATAATACTACTTAGTTAAAAAGTCTAGGTTTAGCTTGTTCGTGGCCTACATCAGATTTAAAAGCAAGCAGGCTTATAGTCTGAACCCATTGGTTAGATTTAACAATAGTAATGTGATGACCCAAAACC
>KE505190.1:468943-486047 GCA_000441515.1 Elaeis oleifera | reverse complement strand
TGGTGTCTAAGGCAGGAAATTAAAAAGACTCAGTCTAAGTAGACTTGTAGTTATTTAATTGATTCCGTTAGCTTACCTGACCAATCTAATTGATATCTAAGGCAAGCAATGGGGGACTCACACGATTCCATCTCTTACCTAGCTAGTTGAAAGAAGTGAGAACATACCCAACTTACATCTAAGCCAAGCCACTCTACATCGAACTGTTAGGTCTAAGAAACTCATAGATGTCCTAGGTTTAATTACTTACTAACTGATTGCAATTAACACTTAACCATAATTAATTCTTTTCATCTATCGTCTCTAGGTCTAGGATTTTCTTAAGGTTCTTACTTTTAGAACTTCTCTTTTTTTATCTTCTCTTTTTTTTCTCCCTCTTTTTTTTAAAAAAAATCTCTGAACCACACACATTAGGGTTTGTACTAGTTTATGCACGATAGGAGATCTTTTTATCCTGACCTAGTTGAATCTAATCTTGAAATTAAACGGCTGATCTACATTAAATCTAAAAATCAAATGACTGAAAATTCTGGAGAACCACCTAGACAGATGAAGAAATATTTTATTCTTTTACCTATAATCCATCGACTTGTATCTACTTACTTGATACTCCTATAAGTCATTATGAGATCAAATCGATCATAATCCAGATGCTCCCATCTTTCTATGAGAACACCGACAAAGATCCTTATAAGCATTTAGATGAGTTCTTAGAAATATATTTTATGATGAAGATTCAAAATTTATTAATGATGCACTAAGACTGACCCTATTCTCCTTCTCATTTAAGGACATAGCCAAGTACTGGCTTGGCACAATAAGGAGGCTGATCCGAACTTGGGCTGAAATACAGCACGAGTTTCTTAAGAAATTCTATCCCATAGATCAATCTAACACCATGAGGCGAGCCATTACTGAATTTGCTCGGCTTCCAGAAGAACAAATTCATGAGTCATGGGAGAGACTTAAGGAACTTCTTAGAAAATGCCCACACCATGATCTATCTAAGTGGCAAATTGTTCAAGCTTTCAGTTTAGATGACTAGTATATACAGATGGTAGATGCATCTTGTGGAGGTGCATTCATGAGTAAGAGTGCGAATGAAGTCTATATCTTGTTTGAAATCTTGAGTAAAAATTCGATCGATCATGCTTTATTATCTTCCTATGAAAGATTGATCCCTCACCAAAAATGGACAGAAATTTTGAGATCAAACAAACAGATTCTAGTTTCAAGACTGACTTGAACCTAATAGCTCAAAAATTAGATAAAATCAACCTTCTTACCTAGAAATTAGATTAGTTCCTAATCCTAGGTCAACAATCTCCTGCATAATATACACCCCCTCCCAATTATCAGGAGATCTATTCTATCTGTGCTAGCGCAGCCCATTATATAAGTGAATATCCCACGGCTGTATAGTTTCCACCTTTCATTCAAGAATAATTTCAAGCTGCCCAAAGTTACTCCAAGCCTGTCAATGATCTATTCTCAAACACATATAATCCAGGTGGAGGAACCACCCTAATTTTCTTAGAGACCCCAACAGACTCAGGCTCAGATCCAAATTCCTTCTATGTAAAATTTCAAAATAGACCCCAATAATAGAATTATGCCTATAATAAAGTCAGCCTAGCCAGCCTATCCAGTCACCATATCACAGTCAGCCATCATATCTACCTCTTCAACAGATCAATCTAGCCGATGATGGGTTCAATCAACTTCAACAGTTGATTATAACCCAACAGCAATCCATCGCCAGACTAGAAACATAAATAGGATAGTTAGCTGAGTCTACTTAAGCCCTATTCATTACCTCTTTTGATTTAAATTTATAAGTTTTGGATCGATGCTTGTATTTTTCATCCTCTCAATGAATTAGATTGGACCTGGTCCAATCTCTCGAGAGAGAAAGTTTTAGGTATACTTCATTTTCCAAATACTAGTAATTGGTCAATCTTTCTGCACTAGTTCTAGCATGTAGAAGCAGGACGCCTAACCAATCAAAGAAGCATTTTATCATCACAACTGATACAGTACCATGATTCTCTATACCAATCAACCATAGAACTAGTTCCTAAGTGAAGTGATACTTGGCAAAAGGCAGTTGATTTCTTGAAAACACTGCTCAGCCGATAGATAGATGGAAGCACTGGCGAAAATGATGATGAGGCCTAAGGAAATTATGGGTTTTTAACTCAAGGCTGAGCTTTTTGTCATCCTAGAAAGCATGTTGAATAAAATTTTAGATGCAGAATGCCTGTTTACATGACCAACGGATGGCGCTAGTCACTGATGTTGATTTCCAAACTCGTACGAGCTCAACATACTACTTCAACAAAGCACAGATGGTAGTTTGGAAGGGGATGGGGTTTTACTTTTCCATTTTTATTGAAGGTCATGAAGGATGAAACTTTTGGGGCTCCAAGACTAAGAAGTATGTGATGTTAGATATCATTTATTATACGGCAGAAATAAGTTGGTTTGGAAAATTATGTAGTATTTTAGATTCACATGATGCCATTACGAGGCAACCGTAATATTTTTATTTACTTTTTCTTTTTTGTCAATATTATGGGTTTTGTCCACCTCTCATTGCATTGAAGAAGTAAAAGAGAGAGAAGTGGGTCAGGCCCTAAGAACAAACCCACAATGTAAACTAGCTGTCACTTGCATTGCTTATTTTCAAGAACACCAAAATCAAATCCACAAAGCAGTTTCCCAGATCAGAAATTTTCCCTCAAAGATCCTATCCCAAACAAAATCTACCGCATGAAAAACAAGGGTGATAAATACATTGACCATTTCATTGGCTGTCTCCAAATGGTACACACTACATTCATCAGACATTAATCTTGAGTTGGATGAAGCCAACACAAAAGGTTCATGTGCCTTATTATAAGCAAAAGAACTTGTCAGTCTTTCATGGCATCTACAAAGCTCTTGAAATTCTTATAGGAAGACCCTCCTTCCTTAGTACACCTATTAGCGATATCTTTCCACACTAGGGCCCTGGCCTTCATCTCCTCATTGCCAAATATTTGGTCCACCTTCTTTTTGATCTGCTCCCTTGGAACAAACCCTTTGTCATCAGGATCTATGCTCAAACCAATCTTCCAAACATCACAAATATAGGTCCGGCTGAGGAAATGATCGATGAAGGAAGGCCAACAGAGGAAAGGAACTCCATTCTTCATCCCTTCCAATGTTGAATTCCAACCACAATGAAAAAAGAAGCAAGCAATGGAAGGGTGAGCCAGTACCTGCTGTTGAGGAGACCATCCCACCAACAATCCCTGGCCTTTAACTCGATCTCGAAACCCATTGAACCAGGCATCATCTATCCCATCTGTGAGATTGTGTCTTACGACCCACAGGAATGGATGGCCAGATAGTTCAAGCCCAAGTGCAAGCTCCTTGAATTGGTGCTGGTTGAAGGCTGCTACGCTCCCAAATGCCACATAGATGACAGAGTTAGCAGGTTTCTCATCAAGCCAACTCATGCAGGTTGTATCCACTTGGCAGAAATGCCCAACTGCCGTTCCAAACTGTTGGCTTGTGAGTAATGGTCCAACCGGCAATAAATTTGGAAAGAGTGTGAATGATGGTGACTCAAGTTCATAGAAGGAGTTGCAAATGATTGTTTCAGCAAGCTGCATCGATTGATTATTACTGGATATGAGCTTGAAGAGGAATCTTTCTGGATCGTGATCACCAGCACAATTCCATGGAAGTTGGCTTGTGTTCATAGACGGTATGTCAGGGCTCAGCTGGAAAGTCTCACTCCTTTCTGGCATTCCTGCATGAAATGCAAATAGAAAAGATGGTTGATGATTATTTGTTATCCTGGAACTTGTCCTCATATATGGAGTTTTTTTTTTAAAAAAATGAAGAAATTTAAACATGCTTGCTATGTGAATGCAACCGGTTTTTCCAATAGAAGTTACATCTAAATAACACCTAAAAAACTGGAGGAAACCAGTGGTGGCTATTAATAATTACTACCAGTAGTTTGATGGAATTTTTTTGTCTCATTTTCTTTTCTTTCTTTCATCTTCATTAAAACACGACCCTTTTCTTCCATTAATTTTATTCCTGCTGATGTTCACTAAGTTTCAACTGCCTATCATGTTAACCGGATTAGTAAATCTTGTTCTCTATTTTGGTTGGCAAAATCATCCACATGAGGTTACGATTCGGTTTTGCTCCCGAATTGCTCATGAATTTCCAGAATAAAAAGCTGTATACCGCATGAAGAGAGAGAGAGAGAGAAACCATATTTGATCTTCAAAACTATTGCAATAAGAACACTATTACAAATGGTTGGTATGTGCTAATGTTTCACAAGGATTATATATCAATTTATAATATTTTCATCAAAGGGGAACTAGAATATCTGTCAGGAATAAATTCATGCTTCCTGGGCTTTATTTTAATCACTTTCTCCTACACTTTTTAAAGAGTTTGAATACTGACAATATTGAAAAGTTGGATCACCACGCTCTGAATTGCTTTTCTGGCCAGAGAAAAATGAGCAAAACCAAGTCTTACCATCGGCACCAATGATACCATCCTGGATCATCTTGGGAATGCTCAGAAATAATGCAAGCAGCGTAGCAGACATAGGCCAAAAGGCAACCGACCGGATGCCCATCTTTGCGCCACTTCGAGAGCCCACCCCATGGTCCCATCGGCGATAATGCATGTAACCCGGTCACTCCTAATCTGTTTTATGAGTTCCTCCAAACATCCAGGCATGACCCTCATGATGCCTTCAATCTTCTTTTGAAAGTATTACGGTCTTCACCAGGTGCCAATCCATCCGGAAAGGAAACCATATGCATCCCTTCCACTCCATCACCACCGTTTTGGGACAAGGAAGCAACAACTCGCTCATGGTTGAATTCGGAATTGATGAATGTGATCCTGAAGCCATGGGCAACCAAGGAGTGGGAGAGAGCTATTAAGGGAATGATATGGCCATGCTCTGGACAAGGTATGATGATGGCATGAGGAGAAGCCATTGCTACAAACGATTGTATCCTGTTTGTTCTGCGTCTCTATTTTTGTGCCGGGTATGAGGATGAACAGGCCAGGGCACTGCAAGGGATGGAATGGATTGGGTATGGGTTGGCGAGTTGCCCGCCCCCCCAATTTAAAGCGCCATGTCCCTACCGCCTTGGATAAGAATGGATCGGGTAGAATAAATGATGCGGATCAAATTGGATCAATAGATAAAATGGATTAGGTCGAGTAGAGTCTGATTGGACAAAGAATTTACGCTACAAATATTTAAAATAATTATAATTTTAAAAGTAAAATTTAGATTAAAATTATATTAGATCAGATTCAAGATAAGGCATACCATTACTTACATTCGACCTAAATTCACTTTGAATATTTTATCTAGAATTCAAACCCATCTAAAATTTTAATCGGATTGAGTAAACCCATTCTATTTGGATCGGATCAGATCAGATATCCGATAAATTGGTTATAATTATCATCCCTGGCTATCACAAACAGAGTATCAATGCATTAAAGTCCTCTAGGTGAAATCATATTTCTTACATAATAAAGAGACTAGGAATCATTGAATCAGGTAATTACTTTGGCAAATCAATTTTATTCTGGATCATATTGAGTCATTTAAAAAAAAAACATATCTGGAGGTAGGTATGCCTATTGAACGGCCAACAGCACATGCAATATGGAGTAGTATTCAGCTTGAAAGGCACTTGCAATGGTGACATCTTCTATCTGATAATTTTTTTTTAGCAAAAAACTCATGTCAGAGATAGGATAACCGTAACCAAGAAAAGGCTAAAAAGAAAAAAAATAAAACAAGAGAAACACAATCTGACTTCACTTCCACCCAATATTTGATTTCATTGTCCCTGCGGTGGTCGGTGGCTATATTATGTGGTGGGGTGTTTCATTTTTTTTTTTTTTTGTAGAAAAACAAGTATCCTCTTTCTGGTGCATATGTTCGAGTGTCAATATATAAGCTTAAGCCTCATTCATTATCTCTTTTTGATTTTAAATTTTATATGTTTTGGATCTATGATTGTATTTTTTATCGTTCCCTCAATGAATCACATTGGACCTGGTCCAATCTCTCTTCAATAAAGTTTGTAGGTATATTCCGTTTTCAAGATATTAGTAATTGGTTTGTAGGTATATTCGTTTTCAAGATATTAGTAATTGGTCTTTCTGCACTAGTTCTAGTGCACAGAAGCATGGATGTCTACATCAAAAGGAGGAAAAAAAAAAATCAAGAGCATTTGTGGTGTGCATGCATTACCATAAACACTGCTATCAAAGGATGGACAACCATTAAACAATGGGCACCATATATAGCACACTCGCAGGCTTCTCGTTTGATGGTAATCTATTTATTAACAACGGTGACCTATGGTTGCATCGTGCTCTACGTGCTCAAACAAACAACACTCACTGGTGGATGGCTTAAAGATTTGGAATTGTCGCTAGTGACTAGTCTGAGAGTAGATATGCTGTCCCCTAGTGAAGATAGACCAAAGCTTCTTGAGGTAAGTTAATTGGCTACTAAAATGTATTACAGAAGCAACAAAATTGGAGCTTCACATAAAATGCAAATGTAGCAAATTCATCAGTTAGAAGAAGGTGAATTGTTTCTAAATCTCTACTGCAAGAAGTGCACATGAAAGCGTGGTTTCATTCCCTTTTGAAGACACTTTTGCCGCTGCTACATTCATGTTTCAAGGCACGTCGTGTGAAGACTTTAATCTTATCAGCATGGACAGCCTACATGGTATAATTTAATGCAAGAGCCGGGGGGAAACTAGTTTCCGATATGATGGACATCTACGGAAGTGTTTGGGAAATCGAGAACAATCCAGCTGGATTTTCTATACCTCATCTACAGGTCTGCTGCACTGCAGGATTTTTAAAGAAAAAAAAAAGCTACAAAGATTTTTTTTTTTTTTGGCCCAATCGAATTTGAGCTGAAGAGCGATTGAGTTAATATAGATATTATTTAAATAAGTTGTGTAATCCAGTAAATTCAATCGAATCTTATTGGATTTGTCCAACAAGCTCTCAGTAAGAAAACATGCCATCATCATCGGGGATTATGAAGGCTGTCTGATCAAGGCTGTCGGTCGCCAATTGCCCAATTATTCAGTGCCATATGCAGAATTAATAGGTACTTGGATGGTATTCATCATGAAACACTATTTTCTTTATATGCTAACCAACTTTGGATCGAGGGAGACTCTCTCCTGGTCATTAACTAGGTCTCTTAATCCCATCCTCATAAGCATTTTTTGTGGCCTTTATTATGGGATATTCTTGCTTGGAAACTGCCTCACCACCTTGGAAGATCTCTCACGTCTTTTGAGAGGCCAACCAGGCTGCTGATTGGTTGGCTTCTAGTTTGTTTCGCGAGCTTTATCTTTTCACAACATGATGTTTTATCTGTCCAATTGTGCAGCATTTTGAAGGCAGATGCTTTTGGTGTTGCGTATGTTAGGCAAACTAAAGCTAACCTGAATCTTTCTCAAGGGTGATGCAAATTCATTTCTTTATACTCATATTACTTCCCAAGTGATATTTGGGCTACCAATAGGGTGCCCTTTACACTTCAAATCTATTAAGCTCCTCTTAGGTGGGTTTCAGCTAGTTCCTACATGTTTGGACTCTCAGTTCACTGCTTCTCATTTATCCAAAGGGTTTTGCAAATGGTTTTCTATTAATAATCTCCCACAATGTTCTTACTGGATGTTCATCTTTTCATTCTTACAGACTCTGGTACTTCAGTTTACAGTTTCAATACAGCTAGTCACTTAGAGGACTATCAAATTATTTCTACAATTTCAGATTCTCCACTATTTCACGATAGTTGCAGATATAGGGCAATACTTTTTGGCCATCGGACATTAGAGATTCTTATTTCCCTATGCGTGTGCTCATTTTGTTCTATCACTTATAATATTGTATACTTACCTATGTTCTTTTTTGATGGGCTTCCTTGGTTTCCTCCCAAATCGGGCATCGTACATATACCTTGTTTTCACTCCTCTCTATATAATCTAGCATCTGGTTTGTTTGCTCACCAAAAATAAAAAAAAACGACATGCCGTCAAATGAGGTTTTGTGGCATGCTCAGCTCATGCAGGGTGGGCCAACACCAATTGCATGTAGGCTATGACTCACGCCCGGCAGATTGGGTGTTAAAAGTTCCTATTTGCTCTAGGGTTGGATCTTGGCCCTTTGGTCTTGCAGCTTTCCACCTTCAAAAAATAAAAAAATAAAAAACTAGGCTTGATCCGGATCAATCAATAGAGATAAAAGAAGAGAGAGACTCAATGTAGGTTCCACCTAAGTCAGATTTCTTTTTCTTTCTCTCTCTTTCTCTTCCTTTCTGTTCTCGCCCGCCGTCCCCCCCCTCCAACCAATGGCCACCGTTGGGTGCTCAAACAAGGGTTTCCCGTGACTTTGAAAGGAAGAATGGAGAGGAAGGAGGGTCGTCTCATGGTGGCATGGTTGGGGTGGCCACAGCTCGGGTACGGCATATGGCGATGCACACAAGGAAGGGAAGAGGAAAGCGGCATCGCCCCTTGCTGCCTTGGTGGCAGATGCCTTGACGGTAGCTCCCTTGGCTACGGAAGAAGCAAAGGGGGGAAGGGCTCACAGTAAGCGGCAATGGCAGCTGCAATCTTAGCCGATGACAGTGTATTTCAGCTGAAATAGGGCGATGCATCTTGAAACAGGGGAGGTGATGCAATTAAGGGGATTTGAAGAAATAGAGGGTTTCCAAGCATTGGCACTTAGCTGTGGCACCACGATGGCCATTGAAGATGAGGAAGAAGGAGAGAAGATGGGGAATGATCTCGGTGGTGATAAATCACAAGAAATATGAGAAAAAATTTAAAAAAAAATTTTGAATGAGATAACCTTAGATAAATGCTAGATAAGACCGGTTGTTTGCCAGTTGTAGTGGCCCCCAAAGGCTGTCAGCCATTTGTATAGGCCAGCCTCAAAGAGTCTATACTAGCCATGGCTTCCTAGCCAAATCCACGATGGGAGTGCATTAACAAAAGAACATGATCATGATTCCTTAGTTTTGAGATTTTTTTTTTTGCAAAATTCTTATTGCACCACACGCGGTGCAGAACGAACTGCACAAAGATTTGCTCGTTTTTTTTTTGGAATATCTATTGAAGTTGGCTGGGCCTACTAACTTTAACCCAAAATGGGTCCATTTGGTTGATTCTCACATTCTTCCATCTTTCTAAAAATTTTATTCTCGAAATTTGAGATACATTAGGCTCTTAAAGTTAAAGATATTTAGCGCAAAACTCATATAGTAACTTTTTGCTCGTGTTAGGCAATTCTGTCAAATTAAACACATAATGATACCACTCAAGTGTCTACAAGCAATTTGACTACTCGAATGAATCAGAATGCTCATATGCATTTTTATACCAAAGTATAAACTTTTCCCAAAAATGCTCTGCAACTTGGCACCTCTATGTCAACTCTAGGATTTTGCCTCTTAAATATTGTACATTTCAAGATCTCATCTCTCATCAATTAAAATCAATGTGACAACTTCATTTGAATTAACTATCAAAAAAACTTTTTTATTTGCACTTAAAATTAAGATATAAGTTAGCAAAATTAGTATTACATAAGTAACTAAGAGTCTGAGATAGAAATCATCATCTTGTTGTGAATGCTAGTTCATTCAAAATCAGATTGAGATCAATTAGATGTTAAATAATCTCACAGCAGGATCAATTATTAAAATTAATTGTATTTGGAAATATAGCTTAAAATGAATTTAGCACAAACACTACGGTAAAGTTTTAAAGCCACAAAAAAGATAATGACCAGCCTTGATTAGAGTCAAATCATCAGATGATCATATGGTGATCATGATTATGTGACAATGGCTTAGGCAACAATGGTCTATCATATATAATTATGGAAATAATCTCAACATTAAATCATAAAAATAAATCCGAGAAGATAAAATGTCAATACCATAATTTCTATATATGTTGGAGTTGAGATCATAAGGAGGGAACAAATCACTCTTGATTTATTCAAATACTTGATAAAAGATCAAGTTCAATCAATAATCAACTAACCCTAGATATGAGATACTCAAAGCTTTTCTTAGCACAACCCTATCAAAGAGATAACACAACCTTATCCAAATTAGTCTAATAATCAACAATATTTAGTATCATCTTTCCATTGTTAATAAAATCCTTCTTATAACATATTTCCAATGACAATCAATATTTTTGACTAGTTTTAATTGACTCAATCTACCATACTTCCACTGCCAAACTTTGATCATCTCTCGCCAAAATTTTATAATGATCCTAGATCAAAATTTTTATAAAAATCCAAGAAAGTTTTTGTCCTTGCTCTCTTAGTACACTAGATCATCGTTAACCTTGAGATAGTTGCTATTTTTGTACCATCAAGTTATTAAATTCCAAATATGATTTGAGTTAAGCTTACTCTAGATTTCTTTAACAACTAGATTAATTCATAATAATTCTCTCTCTTTTAAGAAATCAACCCTATATTCCAATAGTCAAAAGATCCCAAATTAACTTGCTTGTGGGCATAATCAACCATCTAAAATTCTTTTATTAAAGATCAAACTCATTTAAGACTTTCAAAATCATTTTATAAATTTTGCTAACAGTCAACAATGATGATAGGAGATCCATAATCAACTCATAGGGACTTAAAGTGATTTACAAAATCTAGTAACCTGGTTCAAAGATTTATTAGAAACTCCACCAAGATATAGATTCCACGATTTCACAATAACATCAATTCCACCAATAAGAAAGTATTCCTTTAGCAGCATTGCAAACATATGCATATTTTTAACTTATATATCATGATCTTATAAGTCTGCTAGAGAGTCAAAATTAGAGAGACTAATCTTCTTTAACTTAAAGAATCCACTCAAATGATCAGGTTAAAATAAATTATTCTTGATAACTATTAACTATTTCACAATAAAATGCTATTCTATTCCCTAGCCAAATCTTGTTATGATCATGTAAGTCTTCCTCATTTGCAATATCCTTGAGTAACATTTGATTTCTTTCTTTCTATTCTATTTATCAACAAAACAACTGTAGTCTACTAATTCCCCTAATGACATATCATATCCATAATTTACTATTTTTTAAGGTAATCTAAAAGGACTTAAAAAAATGAAATTACTATTACATTCCATAACCACATCAAAGTTAGATTCCAAAAAATATTAAATGCTAGCACAACATAATACAACTCATCTATGTTACTCAAAATATACCTCTATATATCAATTGTTTAGTCTAGATAACATTCATCCTAAAACTGGGCTTGATGCATTTAATCAGCATTTTAACAATATATATATTCATAAGAGAAAATCAAATATTGTGAAATAATTAAATGGACTTTCAGTAATTATTTTGAGATATCCAATCAAAATCCTAAGTCCTACCCCACTCTCGTTACTAATCTAAACTCTAAGATCTTGAATGTAAGCTCTAATACCACTTTATTTGTCAATCCCAACCCAATGGCCCAAAGCTAGCATGCGATAGTCAGCCACATATCCCTATGGTTTAATCTCACAGGATATGTAAGGCCTACCTTCTCAGTCATACATATTCATATTAATCTCAGGCAGAGGTAATAAGGAGGGAACAAATCATGCTTGATTTATTTAGATACTTGACAAATAAATTAAGTTTAATCAATAATCAACTAAACCTAGATATGAGCTACTCAAAGTTTCCTTAGCGCAGCCCTATTAGAGGGAATAACATAACCATATCATAATAAGTCTAATAATCAATAGTATTCAGTAATCACCTACCCTTTATTAGAAAAATCCTCTTGATAACATATTTCAAACTACAATCTATATTTTTGATCAGTTTTAATTGACTCAATCCACCACACTTCCACTATGCATCTCTGATTATCACTCTCCCAAATGTCTTAATGATCCCATATCAAAATTTTATAAAATCCAAAAAGAATTTTGTCCTTACTCTTTAAGTACATTGGATCATGGTTAACCTTGAGATAATTACTATTTTGTATTACCTTCAAGTTATTAAATTCCAAATCCTATTTGAATTAAGCCTACTCTAGATTACCTTGATCATTGAATTAAGCAATTCATAATTACTCTCTTTTTTGAGAAAATCAACTTTATATTCGAATAATCAAAAGATCCCAAATCAACTTGCTTGTCAGTATATCTAAAAACTTTTTTTGAGATCAAACTCATGTAAGACTTTCAAAAACATTTCATGGAATTCTGCTTATAGTTAATAATGATGATACAAGATCCATGATCATCTCATAGAGGTCTTAAAAGTGATTTTACAAAAATATAGTAACTTGGTTCAAAGACTTAATAGAAACTCAACCAAGATATAGATTCCATAATTTCACAATAACATTAATTTCACCAATAAGAAAGCATTTCATTTTGCAGCATCACAAACATATGTATATTTTTAACTTGTTTATCATGATATTATAAGTTTGCTAGAGAGTTGAAAATAGAGAGATCAATCTACCTTAACTAAGAGAATCCACTCAAATCATTAGGTAAAGAAATCATTTCTGAAAACTATTAGCTATTTCACAACAAAATGCTATTCTATTCCTTAACCAAATCTTGTCATCATCGTAGAAGTCTTCCTCATTTGCAATATTCTTGACTAATTATTTGATTACTTTCTTTGTATTCACTTTATCAACAAACAACTATAGTCTTTGAATTCCACTAATGCTGAATCGTATCCATAATTTGCTACTTTTTTTTAAGGTAATCTAAAATAACTTCAAAAAAAATGAAATTGCTATCACATTCTATAGTCACATCAAGGTTAGATTTCCAAAATATATTAAATGCTAGCACAATATAATGCAACTCCTCTATATTACTTAAAATATATCTCCATATATCAATTTTTTAGCCTCAATAACATTCTTCCTAGAACTAAGCTTGGTGCATGTAACCAGAATTTTAACAATATAAATCTTCTATGTTTATCCTAAGCAAGTCCTAAAGATCATCAAATATATCCACAAGAGAAAATCAAATATTATGAAATAAGTAAACAAACTACTAAGTTCCATCCCACTTTATTACTAATCTAAACTCTAAGATCTTGAACATAAGCTTTGATATCACTTCATCCATCATGCCCTAACCCAATAGCCTAAACCGAGTCTATAATAAATGGCTGTATATCCCTATGGTTTAACCCCACAAGATATGCAAGGTCTGCCTTCTCATTTATATACATTCATATCAATCTCAGGCAATGGTAATAATAACAAATTTTAATATATTTATTCAATAAAATAATTTCACAAAGATTAATAATGATAATAAATATTTATTCAAAATTAAACTAAGCAAACTGCATCTAAAGTTCTATGCTCCTCATTGCTCAGTTCTAAGCCCTATATAATCTTCTAGATCTAAGAAACATAGAAAAAGGGAGTGAGCTTTACAGACTCAGTAAGTTATCAAAATCTCAAGTTCATTTAAATATTTTGTACTGAAAAAATAAATTTTGAGATTGCATGATTTTTCATAAAAATGTTACAATGAATATATAAATAAATCTCATCAATCAAGATAGATTTAAGATATACATTTAATTGAAATAAATTTTTCAAACAATCAAGGGTGGACCATCCACTCTCACTCTCCTAATCCCTCTAACTATGACCATGATTAACCCATGGCTAACCCCAAAAGAGACTAGATCTTGACTACAATCTGTCATCCATCAGTCATGCACCAGTGATTACTTCACTGGAAGTTCGAAAAGAAACTAGCTTTGATATCATATGAAGAAACATGCTCCCATCAGATGTGTCAATAATCAGTCCTATTTGGCTGGTTACAAAAGAAACTAACTTCCAACTACAACACATCATTAGTCAGTATGTGCTAATGATCACTCCATTGGAGGTCTAGAAGGAGACTAAATCTTAAATTTATGCAATCATAGTCGAACTAAAGAGCAGTCGAACCAACACATAATAGATTTTTTGATACAATGAAATACAATTTATGTCCAAGTATATCATGTAAATTTGATCCAACATGTTATAAGCATCTCATGTAGAGTATATAAAATACTTAATTTAAACAGAATACCATCACAATAGATAAATTTTCAAATCAAATCATATGCATAATAAAATACAATAGAGATAGAGGTAACTTACAATTTTCATCCTCTCAAGCGAAAGTTTTAGGTATACTTCATTTTCCAAACACTAATAGGTTGTCAATCTTTCTGCATTAGTTTGAGCATATAGAAGCAAGGACACCAAACCAATGAAAGAAATATTTTATCATCACAACTGATTCAGTACCATAATTTTTATATGAATTAACCATAGAACTAGTTTCTTAAGTAAAGTTGTACTTGGCAAAAGGTAGTTGATTTCTTGAAAACACTGCTCATTTGATAGATAGATGGAAGCATTGGCGAAGATCATGATGAGGCCCTAAGGAAATTATGATTTTGTTAACTCAAGGCTAAGCTTTTTGTCATCCTTGCAGTTGAAAGAAGAATTAAAGTTTAGATGTAGAATGCCTGTTTGCATGACCAGTAGAGGGCACTAGTCACTAATGTTGCTGATTTCCAAAACTGCCAAAATCAAATCCACAAAGTGGTTTCCTAGATCAAATATTTTTCTCAAAGACCCTATCCCAAACAAAATCTATCGCATGAATAAGAAAGGTGATACTTAAATATTGACAAATACATTGACCATTTCATTGGCTATCTCCAAATGCGACATAGTACATTCATCAAACATTAATTTTGAGTTGGAAGAAGCAAACACAAATTTATATGTGCCTTATTACTAAGCAAAGAACTTGTCATTCTTTCATGGCATCTATAAAGCTCTTAAAATTCTTATATATAGAGATGTCTTGTATTTAGATTAGCACTGGCCATAGAGTTAATAAGGGCCTTTCCATCTTGGTATACCTATTTTGGTGAGATATATTGCCTTTGAGGTGTGAGTGCTTTTTAGGATTTTTTCTTGTACTCTATAATCTCCAACTTTGAAGATAGTAAAAATCTCCATCTTTTCTGCTTGTGATGTTTTCTTTGATTTAAAAGATTTTCTCGTAAATCTTGTGTTTGCATTGATCTTTGTTTTCTTCAATTTCTCTTTTACTGGTATCTTCCTACAACAAACTGATATCAAAGCCTAATTGTAGATCGTTCATCGAAGATGTCTATAGCAAAGTTTGAAGCAAAAATATTTGATGGAATAAACAACTTTGGATTGTGGCGGATCAAGATGCATGCACTATTTGTGCAATATGGTCTGGAAGGAGTGCCGGAGGGAGAGAATAATCTGTCTGCGACCTTAACAGCAAAATAGAAGAAAGAGATTATGGCAAGGGCTCATAGTATGATCTAGTTGAGTCTGTCCAACAATGTGCTATGCGAGGTTTGCAATCAAACCACTAGTCCTAGGTTTTGGAAGAAATTGAAGGTGTTGTATATGAAGAAATCCCTAATGAATCGCTTGTATTTGAAGCAATAATGCCTATATCAATTAAAGATGAGACCAGGACTCCTGTGAGTGATCATGTAGATCTATGTAATCAGATCATTATAGATGTTCATAATGTTGATGTAAGAATTGAAGATGAATACCCGACCTTTCATTATTGTGTCTTTGCTTGAATCATATGAAAATTTTGTTGATACTATATTATATGATAGAATAAGCACTACTAGAAAAAGGTGATTTATCGAGAAAATTTACTGACAAAAAAAAATCCCTCGCAATTTCGATGGATTTTTGACAAAAATACTAACTACCAAATTTTTAAGAAAAAATTTTCTCAAAAAATCACTCTTAAAATAATTTGTGAGGAGTTTTTTTGAGCGATTTGTCCCTTACAAATGAGTTCTTAGGAAAAAAATTTTGATAAAAAAAATTCCCTCAAAAAATTTCTTAGAAATTATTTTTGTGAGAAATTTTTTGAGGAATTTTTCCCACATAAGTGAGTCTTAGTCAAAAAATTTTGAAGAAAATATTTTCTCAACAAATCCCTTGAAATTATTTTGCAAGGAATTTTTTGAGGGATTGTTCTCTTATATATGGGTTCTTAAAGCAAAAATTTTGATAAAAACATTCCCTCAGAAAATCCCTCGAAAGTTATTTTTGCAAGATAATTTTTGAGGGATTCTTCCTCATAAATGAGTTCTTATTAAAAAATTTGATGAAAAATATTTCTCAAAAAATCCCTCAAAAATTATTTTGTGAGCGATTTGCCGAGGATTGTTCCCTCATAAATAAGTTCTTATGAAAAAATTTGATAAAAATATTCTCTCAAAAAATCTCTTAAAATTATTTTTGTGAAATATTTTTGAGAGATTTTTTTCTCATAAATGAGTTCTTAGTTAAAATTTTAATGAAAATATTTTTTCAAAAAATCTCTCAAAAATTATTTTTACGAGGGATGTTTCGAGGGATTTGTCCCTCATAAATGAGTTCTTATGAAAAAAATTTCAAGAGGATGCCAATAAATTATTTATTTAAATAGTTTCCAAGGGCTTTTTCGAGGGATTTCAAAAATTATTTATTTTAATAGTTTTCCAAGGGATTTTGCCTAGGTATTGCTAATAAATTATTTTTTAGATAATTTTCAAAGGGAATCTCCGAGGGATTGCCAATAAATTAATTATCTACCATATTCTTAACTCTTAACTATCTAGTATATTCTTAATATTAATTAACTATTACATGTCTTGATTAAATATACATAATTAATAGCTAGAAAGTAATGTATATTGATTATTGAATATGTCTTGCACATCTTAATTATTATTAAATATATACATATAAGTGGCGAACAAGTAGGGTCGATCTGGTGGGTTCGGGATTTGTGGGGAACACCATGATGCCACTATATGGGAATTCAGACTTATTTTACAATTGTTGTTCAGGGGTTTAAAAAATACTTTTGATGATTTCAGGCTTATATCTCTTATATATATATATATATATATATATATATATA